>PVKA01028556.1:0-22696 GCA_004027165.1 Ctenomys sociabilis
CTACACTTGATTTTTCTTGCATGTATCCATCCACAGTAACCTAGATCTAGACAGTAAAAATTAGTATACATTAATGTAAATAATATAAATATAAAGAAAGTAAGTATTGTGATGTAAAAATGTCAAATGAAAGGACCGGAGAAATTTAAAAGCATAGGAGAGAAAAAGCTAATTTTTCTTTTCTCCTTTTAGGTGTCTAACCATTACTCCTACATGGAAGTATAATAAGAGAAAATTAGATGAAAATTTTAGCATGTATATATTTTCTATTTTGTTTCATATATGTGTTTAATTTGTGTTATAGTTGCCATATCTATAAACTTTTTAAAATTTCTTTTAATTTTTAAAGAGTTCAATTTAGAATTAAAACAGAAAAACTTTCAAGTGATATGCTACAGAATTTCCCTTAACAAAATAATATGAATTTCACAGTATTTGTTGTAATACATGGTGATGTCTTCCACGATGTTATTCATCTTACCATAAATGTGCATGTAAAATTGGAAGAAGAAAAAAATGAAAGAAATGTATAAAAAGTGTAGAAGAGAAAAAGTATACCCAATTTAAAAAGGGCAGTGAAACAACTTAAAGCACTAACTGTTTCTTTTCATGGACCAGCAAAAATGCACAGTACAGTTGTCCAAAGCATCCTGCTTACATTCATACATAAATCTCTTTCCCTCACTCCCTCTTCTGTCCTTCTCCTCAACTCAGTAACTCTTTACTTTTAAATAAGTTCATTCCCTTCTATCAGTGTCTATCATACCCATCAGATTCCATTTTTCTCTTTCAGGTTCCACATTAAGGAGACAATATGATGTTTTCATATGCACATCTGATTTATTTCACTTACAGAGTATGTTCTTTTGTTTCATCCATTTATTGACAAAAGATTCAAATGTATCCTATTTTATAGCTGAATAATACTCCTTCATATAAAAAACCCACATCATCTTTGTCAGTTTTTCCTTTGGTGGGCATTCCTGTTGTTTTCAGGATTTAGCTTTAACAAATTGCACTGCAATATGTGTGGGGGTACATATATCGCTCTGGTATGAGATTTTTAATTCTTCTGGAAAAATACACAGCAATGAATAACTGGCTTGAATGGGACCTCCAATAATAGGTTTTTAAGGAATCTCCACAGTGATTTCCATAGCGGTTGCACTAGTCTACACTCCCACCAATAGTGCAGAAGGGTTCATTTTTCTCCACAAACTCTTCAGCATTTGTTATTGGCTGACTTCTTTTTATGGGCAATTCTTGCAGAGATGAGATGGAATCTCAGTGTTGTTTTAATTTGTACTTCTTGATTTATCAATGATGTTGAACATTTTTTTCACATATTTACTTGCTGATTTCTTTAATTCTTAAATATTCTAGACTGCAGACCTCTGTCAAAGGAACACTAGGCTATAACATTTTTTTTCAGTTTGTGGGTTTTCTTTTCACTCTGTTGGAGATGTGTTTTAAAGTGCAGAAACTTTCCAAAATCATAAGATCATAGTTGCTAATTCTTTGAAATATTTCCTATGCAAGCTTGGTTTTTGTTCATAAACTCCTTTACTCTATGAGCTCAATTTGCCTCCAGAAGATTTAGTGTTTCTGTTTTAACATTTAAATCTTTGATCCATTTTGACTGTAGCTTTGTGCACGTGATAGGCATGGGTCTTGTTTTAGCCTTCCGAATATGGAGAGGCACTTTTTCAGGGACTATTTTATTTGTTTGTTTGTTCGGGGTTTTTTTTTGGTGGAACCAGAGATTGAATGGAGGCCCTTGCACTTGGTAGGGAAGCACTTACTTCACTGAGCCATCTCTCCAGCCCTCCAGAACTATTTATTAAAGAGGCTATTTTTTCTACCAGTGATCATGTATTTCCTCTTTATCAAACATAAGGTGGAAGAGTGTGTTTGCAGTTGTGCCTGCATTTTCTAATTTGTCCCACTGATCTTCAGGTCAATGTATATGCCAGTACCATGCTGGTTTTATCAATGTAGCTTTATATTATAATTTCAAGTCAGGGATTGTGATACCTCCTGCCTTTCCTTTGTCTCCCAAGATTGCCTTTGATATTCTGGGCCTTTACTGGCTCCAAATGTATTTGAGGTGAGTTTTGTGCAGTTCTGTGAGGTGTACTGATGTTATATTAATAAGGATGGCACTGAAACATATTTGGGAGTGTGGCCACTTTCACAATGTTGGGTCTTCCTATCTAAGAGAATGGAATGCTTCATCTCTGTTCTCAGAGTATCATTATTTTCACGTAATAAATCTATTACATCCTTTGTGAGATTGATTGCTAAGTATTCCACCTTTTTAGATGTTATTGTGAAAGGCATGGTTTCCCTAGTTTCTCTCTCAATGTGTTCATGATTTGTGTATAAAATGGTACAGATTTTTGAGTGTTGACTTTTTATTCTGCTATGTCCTGAATTTGTTGATTAGATGTACAGTATTCTTGGTGGATTTTGGGGTCCTCCATGTAGAATATCATGTCATCTACAAATAATGGTAGTTTAACTTCTTCTTTACCTATTCTCATTTATTTTATTTCTCTCTTCTAATTGATATGACTAATATTTCAAGAACTATATTGAAAAGGAGTGGAGACAGTGAACATCTTTGTCTTGGTCCTGATTTTAAAATGAAGGACTTCATTTTTTGCCCATTTAGTATGATATTGGCTTTGGCTCTGTGTTCTCATAGATGACTTTTATCAGTCTGAGGTATAGACCAAGTATTCCAATTCTCTGCTGGGTTTTTTATCATGAATGAGTGTTGGACTTCTCCAAAATCATCTTCTTCATCTATTGAGATTATCACGGGATTTTCTTGGTTCTACTGAGTTGGTATGCTACATTTATGGATTTGCCTGTGCTGAATGATTCCTGCGTTCTTGGAATTAATCCCCCTTGGCCCTGTTACATAATCTTCTTGATGATTTGCTACACTCTGTTTCCTAATATTTAATTGAGGATTTTTGAATCTATATTCATTATAGAAATCAGCCTGTAGTTCCCTTTTTTATTTGGCTCTTTCTCTGGTTTTAGAATCAGAGTAATACTTGCTTCCAGGAATGAGTTTGGGAAAATTGCTTCCCTTTAAATTTCACTGAAGGGTTTGAAAACAGTTAACATTAAATCTTTTCTAAATTTCTTGTAGAATCCACTGGGACTTGGCCTTTCTTTGTAGGGTTTTTAAATTGCATTTTCAATTTCGTTTCTTGTTATTGTGTTATTCAGAATCTATATTTTCTAAATTCAGCTTTGACATTTCATATATATCTAGGAAAGCATTTTCCCTGTGATTTTCATCCTGTGATAGTGAAGATTTTAGAAGTAGATATTGATGATCTGAATTTCTTTAAGTTCTGCAATGGTTTCACATTTTTCATTCTTTATTGCATAAATTTGTGTTTTTCTTTTTTTTGCTTGGGTTGGTTAGGAGTTTCTCAATTTTATTTAGTCTTTCAAGGAATCAACTCTTTCATTCACTTATTATTTGTATTGTTTTCCTCATTTTGAATGCGTTAACTTTAATCATTTTCAGTGAATTAATTTTAAATCTTATAATTTCCTACCTTCTTTGGACTTTGGTCTTCACTCGCTTTTCTTTTTCTAGGAGCTTGAGGTGCAGCATAATATTGTTCAGTTCATTGTCTTTTCCTAATGTGTGAATTTACCACTGTAAATTTTCCTTTTGTGTTTGTGTGTGTGTGTGTGTTGTGTGTTTGTGTGTGTGTGTGTGTTGCATGTAGTCCAGGGTCTACAGGATCTCACTACACTGATCAGACACTTAGTAATTTTCCTGTTTTCAGCTTCCTAAGTGCTGGAATTATAGGTGTGTGTCACCATGCCCAGTCTCAATCACTATCTCAGAGAACCCAGGTTGGGGACTGCATGGCAGGACAGGAATCAGTACTCTGGCTTTGTGTTACCTAAGTAGTCACTTTAATCCACTCAGCTACTTGGCCAACCCTAACTTTTCCTCTTAAGATAGTTTTTATTGCATCCCACTGTTTTCAGTAAGCTGTATGTGCATTTTTGATTGTAAATATTTTAAAATTTCTTCTTTAATTTAATGTGACCCACTGTCTAGGAGATTATTATTTTCTTTCATGTGTATAGGATGCTTTTTAGTTTCTTTTTCAATAATTTCCATTTTAGTACACCGTGATCAAAGAGTATATTTTGGACAATTTCAATTGCTTTCCATTTACATAAGAATACTCTGTGTGCTAGTACATGGTCTATGTGTTTAAATGTATTTGGTACAGTCTCAGTATGCAGCTCAGACTCACAGTGATTCTTCTGTTTTCAGCCTCCCCAGTACTGCAATTACAGGTGTTTGCTACTATGCCCAGACTTGGCTGCTGGCTCACTGCACCAAGGGTAGCAGCCAGCATGGCATGTTGTATCAGGGTTCAAGCCCTGGTCCTTATTCTTGACTGAGTAGCACTAAGACCACTGAGCTATCTTGCTGGCCCTTATATGGTCTATTTTGGAAAATGTCCCACATGCATTTGAGTAGAATGAGTATTCTGTTGTTTCTGTGTGAAACACTTTATAAAGGACTACCAAGTAAATTACTTCCCAAGTTTTGTTTAGTTCTGTTATTTCTTCACTGAACTTTTGCCTAGTTGATCTACCTCTTTGTGACAGTGGCATGTTAAAGTCTCCCATTACCATTGCATTATTGCTCATCTGATTTTTCACATCTGTTAAATTTTTCTTATGTAGGAAGGTGCTCCTACATTGGGTACATCATCTTATACTGCTAATTTGTTATTTCCCTGTTCCTTCTTTTCAGAGATCTTTTATTTCATGTTCATTAGTTGCAACACTGTCTTTGACATTTGATGGTCTATCTTTAGTTTCACTCAAGTGGTTTTGCCAGCTTTCATTGGAGTTCTTAATATGCTGGTTATCTTTTTGAATCTGTTTCATGCATTCTAATTTTTTCTTGCATTGTTAATTTAGTGCTTCCATCATTTTTCTGTCCTCTATTTTTCTGTCTGTATCGTTAGCTCTGCTGGAAAATTCTTTCATGATTGCTGTCCTTTCTTTTTAGACAGAAGAGATTATTTCTGATATGATTTATTCTATAGCATGATGGGCTTGTTTCTTTACTTCAGTTGCTCTCCTTTCAGAGATTTCAGGTGTGTGATTTTCAAGTTCTTGTATGGCTTTGTCTCTTGAATTTGTTCTGTGTAAGGTAAAGGATTGAGCTTGCTTTTTGCTCCTGTTTATTTTATTTTATTATTTTATTTTATTTTTGGAATTTTTCAAGTTCCCAGTAACCACCTAGACAGAGTCTTGCAGGCTTCCTAGACTCTGGCAAAGTTATTTAATGATTACAGGAAAGCTGTAAACTTGCTCCTAGTAGACCCACAAATCACAGCTCTCCTGCATTCTGCAGGCCACTCAAAGTCCACTAAGTTCTTAAAAGATTGGACTGGCACCTGTAGAAGCTCCATACCTGCACACTGGGTGCTAAGGATGTTCAGAGCTTACCAGAGACCTGGAGGCTGCCCAGAGTCCACAAAATTCTTAAATGGCTCAAGGAATGCTGCATACACTAGGCCCACAAATTACCTGCATTTTGCAGGTCACTCCTAGAGTGGTTTATTGGTATTTAGTAAAACTAATATTTTAATATTTTGATATAATCTGTAATAAATCAAATTTCAAAGCATCCTCCTTTCCCTTGATGGTAGCAATCAGGTTTTCTTTTCTTTCTTTCTTTTTTTTTTTAAATGAATGTAGTACAGGATCTACAGTGTCTCACCACACAGATCAGACTTGTAATGATCCCCCTGTGTTCACCTCTGAAGTGCTGGGATTACAGATGAGTGCCACCATGCGCAATTTTAATCACAATCTCAGTGTGCCCCAGGAGTGGGGCTGGCACAGCTCACTGGGGACTGCAACCCAGCCACTGTGCTCTGTCAAAGCAGGAACTTTAGTCCACTGAGCTATCTGGCCGGCACTTGTTTTCTAAATTTAGTTCTCTTAAAGCAAATTTCTCTTCTTCCTCTCAAGTCAATTATTATTTTTTCTTCGTTAGCTTACATAAGTTTTTCTTATTTTCCTGCTGGCAAAATTTTGATATTCAGTTACATACTATACATAAATGGGGATTATATTAATGTTTAACACTTCCTCTACCACCAGCCTGATGTAAGCTGCCTTGTGCTTTTGTCAAATCATTCCTTCCTATGGATAGATGAGAGAAGTCCATAAGGCATAGGTAGATTCTACAGCCACAACAAAGTAGGTAGATAGAATTCTATATATTAGACTACTCAGTCCACTGTATCAATCAGTGTTGTACTGGAGAAATATGTAAAACAAGATATTCAATTGAGTAAGAAATTACAAGGCTCTCTATGATGGTCAGCAACAGCATTGGATGAGAAATTATACAGAGGGTGTCTGCATACTGAAGGCAGAAATCTTTGCTCCAGTGTCTGGAGTTCTCTGCAGGGTCGCATGCAACTCCTGGCAACATAAAAATAAACTTAGAAATGCAGGGATGTTTTGCATTTCAAATAGACTCTTCTGTCTGGTGAAATGCCTTAGGTCATTTCCCATGGTCTTGCTCCTTCTCAAAAACCACGTTTTCTTCTGTTTCATCTTTGTTATCCACAGCTCCACTGGAGCTTTCTCTGTGGCCAAGTGCTTCAAAACATATGGCTAGCTCTTCCCTCTTTATTTTCAGCATAGGTCTGATCATAATGTCTAAACAGTAGTCAAGCTACCATCCCAATAGTAGGATACATCAAAGTTTTTCTGCAACTCAGACTATCTCCAACCACAAACAAAATGAAGTCTGGTTTTCCATAATAGCACAATATTACACCTGAGATTCAGCAGCCAATGCAATATTCAATAGAAATTTCCTGAACTTCATCTTAACCAGCAGCATTTACATCAGTATTCTGATATTCTAGGCTCTGACCTGAGTCTCTCATGTAGTTAATAATACACAGGGCCTGCCTATATGGTCAGTTTCTAAAAACAATTTCCAAATTATTTCCCAAGGCCCTTAAGCCATATGGCCAGGCAATGTCACAGCAATAGCTCCACTCTCCTGATATCTATTTTGCTACATTTAGGGCTTACAGGAAAATATACTTAAGGGACATATAATTTTTAAGGTTATTTAATAATATTCACCCAAAAATTTAAATACAGAAGAGTACAGGAGATCTGTCCACACAGTAGAGAGCCAAAGAACACAGCTTCTGGCCTACGTCCCATAGTAATGTCCTGCACAAGTACAGTAGAAGGTATAGAACCCAAAGAAACATCCTCCATGAGTCTAATTGGCAGCCTTGAGCCCATGAGTATGTCTGTATCAAAGATCTTCCCTGGAAAAACCCAAAGATCAGTGACAGAAGCCAGAAAGTCTGAACCAGCAGGATGAAGGATCTGTGTCTGCAGACTGAGAATCTGTGCTGGCTCCAGGAAGCAGTGCTCAAGGTAATGACCAGTGACACTGAAGATCTTATCTCCTCTGCTGATCAGAACAGCTGAGTTCATATCAGGAAAACCGGCGCAACAAGCTTCTCCAGGAGAATCCACAGCACACCATCTTCTCCTCCAGGTCTCATTTTAAACTGCTGGCAATAATCCAATCCTCAGGTGGGCCTTCCACATCCAGCACTACACCGATTCAGTTTAGCTGGGTGCTACAACTTGACACTTAGTTAATCTAGCACACCCACAAATTATAGATTATGAATAGTTTTATTCTTTGACATATATGTCATAATATGAGCTCTACTTCTCCATATTTGGTTGTGTTCAGTTAAGGTCTTCTATATTTTATTTATCAAAAAACACTAATCTACTTGTAGATGTCTGTGATATGAGACTGAGAATGAAGCGGTTGATTGCAAGGTAGAAGAGAAAACCCCAACTCATCTGGTTTCAGGGAAAGATTCCCAGGGGTTTCCCTTTTGTGGACTGTTTCTCACCCATCATCCAGGACTGTGGGACACAGATGGTTGTCTGAAATTCCTTCAGTGAACCTTTTCCTATACTATTTTTGCTACCACATATTATTAATCACTCTCCATTTTTCATCTATTGTTAGGCTTACATGAACTTTTTTCCATTTTTAAGTGTGTTAAAATAGCTTTTATATTTATAGTCTTCCTTTATTATTTTTGTTGCTGCTTAGGATTGTTTTGCTTCTGCTCATCTCATTTCATATTTATAAAGTCTTAGAAGGAAAAAAAATATATATGTGGCTATGAGCCCTATTGAACTGAATTGAAAGTCTTTGTTAAATATTTTATTAAAATATTGTTTTCAATTGAGTATGATCATAATTATATATATGCCTATGTTAGTTAGAAAAATAACTATGCATTGTAAGTTATATCTTAAAAATTACATTAAGTCAAATATTTAGGTTAAGATGGCCTTTAAGGCAGAATGCTACCAAGAATCTAAATGAGAATTAAACTACATGAAAAAATATCTGTGTCCGCAAAATATTACAGTATAGCTAATTGTTATGGTTTTTATCTAGTTGTGCCCCCAAAGCCTGATGTAATCATGAGGTGGCTTCTGGAGTTTGTGACTGATTCTTGATCCAGTGCTGGGAACAGAGATGTGAGAGCCCTGGGGCAGACACTCTGCCTTGCAACGATTGGAGGGGAGAGAGGCTAGCAAGCTGCCTGACCTGCTGCTTCTCCTTTTGCTCTTCCATCTTTGCCACCACCATGAATATCTGCTTTGTGCTGCCATGTGCCAATCTGCCTTGGAGTCAGCTGAATACAGACTAAAACTTCCACTATCTGTGAGCTCAGTAAGCATTTCCTTCCTTCATTTTGCACATTGGATATCTGTCCAAGCAACAAGAGTGAGACCTCAGTAGTAGAATATCAGAAGTAAATTCTCCAAAGCAGAAGGAAATTTTCTTTCTTCTCCTGAAGAACTTGTATTATTATTTTTATGTGATCATTATTATGTGCCCACTCACTTGGGACCTCAACGAAATGCAAGGATTTAAAAATCATTTAGAAGCTGGGAGATGGTTCAGTAGAAAAAGTGCTTACCTGATAAGCATAAGGGCCTGAGTTCAATCCCTGGTTCCAGTAAAAAACAAAAAAAAAATTAAAAATATTCCCAGATAAATCTCATGGACTCTTAGTTCAGCATTGTATATTGTATAACAGCCTGAGTGCTTTTCAAGAGCATTAGGTTAAATGGAAAACTGAAGATATTAAATAGTGACAATAGATGAATACAATTTATAGTATTCTTGAAATGACAAAATCAGAGAGATGGGAAACAAATTCTTCTTATCCAGAGATTAAGGATAATAAGAAAAGGGTGAATATTACATAACAGGACTATTTTAATTCTATGCCTTCATGGATGTCATCATAGGATTGCACAGATGAAAAAGGGGCAGAACACATTTTGTAGACATCACACCAGTGTCTGTTCCCTGGATTGTTATTGTAGTATAATTGTGTAAGATAGTACAACAATTGGAAGAAACAGAGTGACGTGTCAATGGTTTCTTATGGATCGAAAATTACTTAAGATAAGTTGAAAAACAATTGGAAAATTGTAGACATGTAAAAGTCACATTATGCTGAGATGGAACAAAATTCACAAATTAATGGTATGTTTGGTTGAGCAGCTACTGGAGAGCATAGTAGTTAAGAAGGTGGACTCTTGAAGCGCGTCACTTTAAAGCTCTGCATCAATTGTCAAACTCTTCAAATCTCACATTCCTCAGTTCTCTTGCTATAAATTTAAGTAATAATAGTCTCTACCTTCTAGAATGATTATATTATGAGGGTTGAATATTTATGATTAATAAGACATACAAAAATTGCCTTGACATAAGTACTATTAAGAGAGTTTTTAGATAAGTGAAATTGCTACTATCTATAAGTATTATTACTACTATCTATATATAAATAATTCAATTAAGAGGTGGTCATTGTTTGCCTTTTATAGGGTATGCACTATCCTAAATTCTGCAATGAAATAAGGACCTTAATAGAACCCTGGAGGTTATAATCTAGAGGAATAAGAGGAAAATAAATCAATGGTTAGTGTAATATTTATTTCTTTTTTGGCGGAACTGGGGATTGAACTCAGGCCTTTGTGCTTGCCAGGGAAGTGCTTATTCCACTGAGCCATCTCCCAGCCCTGGTTAGTGTAATATTGAAGTAAAAAAATAGAAAGCAAATTTTAAAAAGCAAGGAATGGATTAAAAAAAATTCAGCTTGTCATCTGGTTATTGAAATCAAGGAGGTGTCCTTCAAGCAGGAAATACCTGCGTGAGAGTCTGGATGCAGTGAAGACATAATGCCTGGGTCACTGGTATATGGACAATGTCCAAGGAATAGCACAGAGGCCAGTGTTGCTAAAGTGGCATGAATGAGCGTGCAACGTGAAGAGACTTGGCAGTGCCCACCCACTTGGGACCGTAAATGTCATCATATACAGACTTCATTCTGAAACAAATTCATTGGGTAAGATGTCTTTATTTGAATTTTTAAAGAAACACTACAGACCCTATCTCCATTAGTGTCTAGTAGTGTATGAGTATCAGAAGGAAAATGCATTATTTTCCTATTCCAGTTCTAAAATTGGCCAAAATTTGGTGGTTCTAAATAATAACAATTTATTCTTTTACAGTTCCAGGGGCCAGAAACCCCAAAATTAGTTTCACTGTGCTAAGTTCCTCTTTCCACATGGTGCACAGGTCCATTTTCTTTCTTTTTGTAGCTCCTTGGAGCCACTGATGTTTCTTGATTTGAGATTCTTCTGCACACACCAATCATAATTCTTGATTCTCTGTTTTTTTTTTTTTTTTCCATTTTTATTTTCTTCTGTTTAAGGGAGGCAGAAAGGTAGAACTGCACTCCAGTTCCATATAAATGATGCAGTGTGCTCTCATTTTCTCAGTCTTCAGCTTTAATCAGATTCAGAATGTTGCTTTGGGCCTGTAAGAAAGCATTCACACGTTAACTCGTCCAGGTTGTATGCCCAGAGAGATTGCTCTGGGCTGTGTTCAATGTGATGCTTTCACTGCACATAAAAGTAAGCAGAAAACTGATCCCACAAATCAGAATTCAGGGGTCTTACCTTAGCAATATCAATGGGTAACTTACGGATATTTATGATATAAATGCCACAGAATTACTGTTATCCTGAGTGCAGATGTTGATAATGAAAAGAATACCATTAAAAACAATTTAGCACTGAAGACTTTAATTTTATTTTTAGTTCTGCATAAATGTGAGCTTTTGGAAACAAGACAAGCATATGATTCTGAGGGGTATTCCTTTTTAATTTCACTACCTTCTTTCTTTAGATGAGAATAGTTAAATCTACCAGAGGATTTTTATCTAGTAATTTTTCTTCACTTAGCATAGAGGCATCTAGTTTGAACAATTTACTAATATTGATTTGATTCACCCAGGAAATTCCACCCTGAAGAACTTGATATGTCTTGAAAACATTTCTTCTTGCTCTCTGATGCCAAAATGTCTAAACTAAAAGTGAAAAATGCAATCACAATCCATCATCTCTGAACATTCTTGTGTCAAATTGCTAAAGACTTTGACAACTCAGAGAGTTACTGTTTGGATGGATTCCTCCTCTAATTATATATACAAAGCCAAGAGCGCATAGTAAATCCTTCACTGCTTTGTATTCAAGGTTCCATTCAGCAGTGATTTATCACATATCAATTTTAATTCCTGCTGAACTAAAACTTGTCATGCCCAATTCTCCTTTGTTGTACCTTTTGATGGAAGAAAAATGCTTCTAAACATCTTTATTTAATTTAACTCTTTTAGTAGTAAACATGTGATAGATGTCTGGGATTTCAGGGCTGAGAGGGAAGGCCTATTAAGATCCATATGGAATGAGTAAGTTGTCTCCAGTGATGTATGAGTTGTTAGGGTTTTGAGGTGACATGTTGCTGAACATGAATGAGCTATAGCATTTTCTATGTACACTGTCACTTTGAGAAGCAGTTTTTGTGCCTTTGAATGCATTTACTAGATAAAAATACTGTTTCAAAACAGTGTAATAAGCAGTTCATTACTGACATACACAAAGAATAGTGCAGAAAATTCTTGAAAATAATACATAATATTAAATTCAGATAAATTCTTTTGTTTTGCTTTTCTCTGCAAGGTAAAAGACTGTTGTTCACAAGAACTTTAAGTAATAGTCTATGGACAGGCATCGCAAGCCTGATCCCATTATTACACATTGCTATCTCTAGCAGAAAAGTATAAAAGTGAAGTATAAAAAGTAAAGCCTTATTAATATGCTGAGCTGTAAAAGGCTCAAGTCAACAACTTCTGACTTTGCCAGACAGATAACCCACTACTGTTATGGACTACTAGACCATATTGGAGTATTTTGCTGAACTCACACACCAATACTTAAATGGCAATGGAATGCCCATCTCTGAAAAAACTCAACAAAAAAGGGATATAAATGAAGGACCATTTTATATGTGTATATTCAAAATTGTTAGCATAGATACATAGCTACTTTGTCTTAATTCAGTGAATAGAAAGATTTGTTCTAATAGTGTTTCTGCACAAGATATCATGTCTGCATCTTATACTATAAATAACCACTAAGAAGACAACTACATGCAATTTATTAATTATTGAAACTCTCCTATGAATCGGTTTTGAAACTGTCTATTTTTATTTGTTTCTCAATAAAATTATTTTAAAAAATGTTCTATGGGCAGTGGTGGTGAGCCCATCATGACACACGTGCCAGCATGGTTTGTATCACTGAATGCTCCAAAAGTTTCATCACTAAGGACCTAGAGAATGCAAAGGCTCCAAAAGTCATAGAATACTCACAAGAATTGTGCCAAGACTTAAAAAAGAGATTTTTTCCCCTAACATATGTAAAGGATGAAGACAACTTGAAAAAATAATATGGTGAATGTTTACATTTTAAAAGTCACAATATAATTGAAAATTAGAAAGGTTGCATAACTTTGAACACTTCCTTACAGATAAAGAAACGCATTGCTATTAATCTCCCCTCAAAATACTTCTATTTACTTCAGACTTTCATTTTGTATCTCTACCTGTTTCTGAAAGTCTCTTTTGTGAGTGCCTTACAGGAGTGCGCTCCTGTCAAGCACTGTTAATTAGAAATGTGGGCCCATCGAAATAATACAGTTCTTGTTTATGCACCATGTTATCCTGGCAAGAGGCATCTTCAGGATATCCTCAAAGTCACAATAACTATGAAACATAGATGTTTTGAGTGGGCCCAGGGCATCAAGGCAATTATAGTAGCGTAACTAAAACACTCAAAATTAACGACTCCCAGAACTGTTTCAGAAATTGACAGGTATGATGGGAAAAGTGTACTTGAAATGAAGGTAGATATTTTAGGAGAGATTTTTAGCAATGTGTTTCATTAAGTGTAAAAAGATGTGTACCATTAACCAAGCATCGTAATTTCTAGTTGCACTATATATGACAGATTTAAAAGTTAATCCAGTGATGAGTGGAGATATTTGGAGGTAGTCATTTTTAAGTCTGTGGCCACATATACTTCATTTTGCTAGTGGTCGTAGTGGTCTTATTCTTGTTATTTATCTGTATTGTTTTATTGAATGATTCATTAAAGACAATAAACATGCTCATCATTTGGTACATTTTACATGTTGGAGAAGTTGAGCCTAAGACAGAGATTGAAACATTGAGGTAGAATTTTTTTTGCAAGTTTATCTTTATCAATTGGGTCAACACTTAAAAGTCATGAGACATAAATCATAAAATTATAATTTTCTAGAATATTGAAAAAGTAATCCTCCATTACAACATATCATCTAGTTGAAGAAGAACAATGACTGTCTCCCATAGTCAGGAAACACTTTTGCTTTCTGGATTGATATTTATCTGCCTGGTCTAGTCCTTGTCACTAATATGACAAATGCTGTAATCTAGAACTTCCCTGGCCTTGGTAGGCATCTTATTTTATCATTCTATGAAAAGAGTAAATGTTTTTAACTAAAAGGAATAGATATGTTAAATAGATAAGAATCATGATTCTTATCTATTTAACATATCTCAAAGAAATGAAAGAACATTCTTGGTTAATATAAAATTTTACTTCACTCTATTCTAAGTCAAGATCCAAATCTCATCTGCTTCCTATATCCTGTCAGGTAAGTAGTACCACCATCTTTCAGGAAATCTAAATAAGGAATTAACATTTTGAAAATTGTAAAAATCACACATAGTTTTTTGGAGATATATTTTGTGTCAGTGATTAATTTTTATAAAAGTCAATTAAGAATTCATTGGAAAGAGTGTCTTTAATTATCTCAGTCCTCCATTTACTAGCCGTTGTTACATGATGGCCACTAGATATTCAGTTTGGAGCTTTCATGTTTTCAAATTTAATTGTAAATTCAAATTAATGGAATAATGGCAACTCACAACCACAAATTGAATATCTATTGATATGTATGACAGCATGCAATCAATTTAAATATCTCAAAGTGGATGTAAAATTTCATATACTATAACTTTATTTTTTCAAAACAATAAGAACAGGTTATTCTAGTGCTTCCTCTGTAGCTAGTGAACACTTTTGTTTTAGCTTATAAATATATTAGTTTTCAAAAAGCATAGCCAAGATTACATTCCCTGCCACTTTTTCAGTTTTCCTGACTACAGCTGCACTGATTTACTCACATTAACTGCAGAGTCTGCACAACTGCAAAAGGCATGAGAAAGGAGGATGCAGTGTTTGACTATAGGAGAATCCAAGATGCATTATGACAAGTGTGTTAGGAAAATGGAATTGCCACCATATTAAAGAAAAGTTTATTACAGATAATTGCTCGCTCTGTTTATACTGCTTCTGTAGAACTAGGAGAAGCAATTTAGGTTACAAAGATTTATAACAGTCTCATGAAGATGTATGAAATCCCAAACTTGCAAGCTTTCTTAATCCACCGATAAATCATTTTATACATCTAATTTCTTCCTGTATCAAATTTATGTGCCCATACACAGGCAGAAATTTAAAATTACTATGTTTTCTGAGGAGGGAGAGATCTCTTGGACTCCCCCATTATGGCTTTCCTATCTTAACATGTGATATAAATTCAGTAGAATTCAGTTGTAAATCAATAACAAATATCATTAGATAGAGAAAATCTATCTTTCAGCTCAAACTATTTCTAACACTATTTAACTGAATTCTTTAAAACTACCTGGCTTCTTGTCAGACTTCATATGAAATGGTAAGATTAAGGAAAATCATAGAATATTATTTAGAGTGCATTGATTTGTATATTGAAAGGGGGCACCAAGAGGTGGCAGGAAGCTTAAGAACACCAAATGTATTTCTTTGTCATGTACATATTTTAGTTTCCTTTTTGACCAAGCATATTAATAATCAGAGTAGGATGGGAAATCAAATTTGAACTCCATGAGAAGCCCCAAGGATTTGACTCATCTTCCGAGCTAATGAATCTAGTGTATGCAGCTTTGTTCAGATAGGCTCATTGAAATGGGACTTTGATATATTTAGCCCATGTCTTGTGTTTTACCCAACAATGAGACCTCCTTGGAAAATGCAATTTCCTTTTGGCACAATTTCAACTCTTTATAGAAGATCTGTCTCCATTCATTTCTTCTTTCTTTTCTTTAGGGAAACAGAGCTTTTGCACTGCAAACATTTTAATTTCTGAAGAGCAGCATGTCTATTCATGCAGATACACAATTTAGGAATGTACTTACTAATTTTTTTTTTCCTAACTGCATTCAGAAAAAAAAAATGGCATTGTATATGTACTTATTTAAAAGCTCCTATTGCAATTGTGATAAAACCTTTAGGGAAAAAATCAGGTTTTTAATTTTTGTCTGGACTAAGTAGGTAAACTTAATCAAATATATCTCTTTTGGAATGTAAATCTTTAATTTTAAAATATCCTTTAACAGTGAATTGTAATAAGAAAGACTTTTTCTATCTCTGCCTTTCTCCAAATAAGAATTACTTAATTTACTTAATTAGTATTGGTCAGGTCTTTTAGATTTATGAGTTTTTTTTTTTTTTTTTTTTTTTTTGGAACCAGGGATAGAACTCAGGCCCTTGCACTTGCCAGGGAAGTGCTTATTCTACTGAGCCATCTCCCCGGCTTCTCCATGAGTATTTCTGGGTTGTCATAATAAGCTTTGTTAAAACTACCTCTTGGAATATGGTGTGCCAGTGAGTACCATCCATTTAAGTAGTGAAGTTTAATTCATCTGAGTCATCACTAAGAGTTTGGTAAACTCTTTTTAAAAATGATTGTTAGGTTTATATTCTGAGTACAAATGTGTGATTGTATGTGAGATCTCAAATTTCAACTTGCATTCCTCATATTAGAAACATTCATAGAATTAGGAATGTACGAATTTGCTTTGCCATAGTGTAAGCTCATGTCCCAATGTCCCCATGCAGCCTCATGTGGCCATAGGTGAGAGCTTTTCCAGAGGAGGCTGGATCTAGTGTGTGATGCTAGTACTGTTTCATGGTACAGCACTAGGATCAAGAGCAATAGGACTAAGCATGTGAGTCTTACCTGCCCTGAGTAATGTGGATAAGATGCAAGGAACAGAAAGAGATGTGCTTGTCTGTTGCTTGCTTTGCTACCTTCTGCCTCCTCTGAGCTGTTTCTCCTCTGTGACACTGGAACCACGCTCCCAGCTTGGAGCCAGCTGTTTGTGGACAGAAACCTCTATTAAACTGTGAGTTAAAGAAACCTTAATTATTTAACTTTGGTTGTTGGGTATTATGTCTTAGCAATAAGAAAAATAAGCCACACAGGGTTTTAATCAGCAAGTCTTTTAATCATTAGTGCCATAATCTAGAAAAACCAGGTACTTAATTTTTCTGTTTAACCCCTAAACTCTGTGCAACCATTTACTTTAAAGTTATAGTTCTATAATGTTGGTGTGCATAAAGTGACTGAGAAGGCTTATTAAAACACATATTATTAGGTTTTGAGCTCCAGAATTTCTAATTCAACAGATTTCTAGTGAAGCCTCAGAATTTACCTTTTGACTCATTCTAAAGCAGTACTTGTATAAATCCAGAAACCGTGTTCTGTAATCCGTACTCGATCAATCTGATTGAAGAGCTCACAATAATAGAGCAGAATTTTACAACAGTGAAGTCATCACAAGGTGGAAATGACTGATTTCTGCTTTAAGTGGCTCCTTTATAAGTTTCTGCAGCACGCAATTGTGTGCAGTACTTGGACTGGCATTGAACTCAAGATTCTGCAGCTTCACTCTTTCTGAATAGCCGAGATGACAGATGTACAACAGTGTGTCTTGGCAAAAATGAATCTATCTTTCCAAGAATCTTCCACATGTAAATGTTTAAATATATAACTGAAGATAACTCTATATATGCTCATGTAATAATAGAATATGATATTAAACTGAAATAGGAATACAGTTAGAGAGATAAGTGTGTAAGTTAAGAAACAGACAACCGGGGCTCTAAGCTGTTAATTCATTTTTCAATGTCAACATAAAAGGCAGTTAAGTGCTTCAATATTTTATTATGATTCTGTTACCTTTTGGGACACTCAAACATAAGCAGCTAACTACCACAAGTTGTTAGATGCCATTGTTGGTTATCAACTTACATTTTGAAACCAATTTAACAAAACTGCATTACGTTTATTGTTGTTATCAAAATATAGTTGTTGACATTAATCTTCTAGAATTTAATTGTACTTAAATTTTAATTCTATTTCTCGTTGTCATAGGGATTTTATTCATAATTAACTTTGTAGAGTTTATTCCTGAGGATAATTGCATGTGAAATACTAAAGTAATTTCCTGCTTGATAGTTGTTGTATCGTGCTCTTATTTTTCAACATTTTAAATACAATAAAAGTTCAAAATTAGTGAAGGTTTTTTGGTTTAGTAGAAACACGATACTTATTCTCCAAAGAAGATAATTAATTAAGGAAGAAACAATATAGCCATCAGCACCAAGTATAACTTTTAATATATGCCAATATTTTATTAAAAAACATTAACTTAAATTTCACCTTAATTGATTTTGATTGTAATATTATACAAGTTTTATTTAGGGAAAAAAATAATTGCAGAGAGAAATGAATTTTAGCCATAGGAATTAGGTTTTAAATTCACAACAATTCCATTTCAGGAACCTATAACATTTGAGTTCATAAAATATTGATTGGGCATATATATTGTCACTGAACTTGAAAATGCAAAGTTAGTGCTTTCAATAGAGATTACAGTATGAAAGATAAAAATCCAAAGGAAGAGAAGCCATAAGAAGTAAATGACATCATGTAACAGATTTCTGCAGACAGACAGTAATCTCAGCAAAAAAGATTATTGTCTGAGTGTAGGAGTTTCATTTTCACAAAGGCAAACATAACCTTCATGCTTCTAGGTAATTGTTAGTTCTTCCAAGCCACACAGAAATGCATCTGAGGTACAGAAAGTTATATCGCTGCTCTGGTATGCAAGTAATGTGTACATGTTTAGAGAATTACTACTGTGTTTGTGATGGAGGGTGTAATGGGAAACAAGAAGAAGCAGACTCAGGACTTGTGGGAAAGGGCCTTTTTTGGCATTACTAAGGGCTTGCTTTATTGATAGAAAAATCTCATAAGATTTTGAGGAAGATTTGGTTGAAGCAGTTTACTTCAAAAGATAATGGTGCAGAGTAATTTCAAACGAAATGAATTCGGACATAAACACATCTGTTAAGGACATTTTAAAATCTACTTAAATAACTATAAGTATTTTATCTAATACCAAAAACAGATAAAGGGAGCAAACTAATAAAAAAATGGTAGCTGATTAGATATGGTAAGGGTATATGCTGAATGATGGGCAGGCTATGTGGTGAATCTCAGATGTCTCCTTTAGTAATGAAGGAAAAGGTGGTTTCATTGTCTGGAGCAGTGAATACAGATGGAAAGATAGGTTAGAAAGACTTTATTTTCATATTATATGCCACAAAATTCAACGGATTATGGAGTGAATGACTGAAAATATTTAGCAGGTCAATCAGAAGAAAAAATTAAGATAATAATAGATTTATTCATGAGAATATAGGAAATAATGCTTGAATGTTTGAAGAGGAAGAACACTAGAATAATAGAGAAAGCACTGAACCCTGAGGACATGGGCAGTCAAAATGCAAGCATAGCTGCGGTCATCTCAAAGGAGAATGATGTGATGAAGCGGTCAGTAAAATAATAGCTAACATTGATGCTTTTTACATAAAAAAACTTCCTTCTGCCATTTACTGGAAAGTTTTCTGAGTATCTTTTAACTAATCCAGCTTTCTGGAATGATTGTAGAATGTTCTGGCACTTTGCTTCTTTGAGACATGCAGGGAAATGTTGCTGCTCCGTGGTGGGTCACCATCTCCAAACACGATGCCCTGAAACAGTTTAGCAGTGACTCATTCTGTCCTCGGGGTGGACAGCTCTTCCTAAGCTGCCTGACAGGAGCCTTTACATGTGATACGAGGGAGCCATTTGCAAGCAATATTAATCTTCCCCTGAGCCATGTTCTCAAGCCTTTCCAGGAACATTCAAAGGGGATCTCGCTGACTGCCTGTGAGTAGTAAAATTTGTTCACTTATGTGAGTCCTCAGTCTCACCAAACTTGTGCAAGTAGTAATGATTCCAACCCAAGGTACAGCAGTCTGAAATGGTAATTGTAAGCCATTTGTCTACTCCATATCATTTATTTACTAATTTAACACAAGGGGTACCATAGAAAATTGTGGTAATTCCTGAAACTTATAAACATTACAATAAAAGATACATTAATATCTTTCAAATTGTGGCTTTGAACAAACTGAAATGTGCTCAAGGCCTTCCTAACGCAGTTCTGGAAGTCCTGTTTCACCGATGGCTTCCATTGTCTTATGCTGACTGCCTGCATACCCTGAATCCAATCAAAATTGATGCCCTGATACTCATCTGTACTTCAAAGAAGAAGCAGAAGTCCAATAGCACAAGGACCAGTGAGTAAGATGGATGTGGTCCCCTTCATGCACTTGTGCTCCTTTTTTCCTGCTGCATGGCCCTCAACAAGAACATTCATTTTACTTTTAAACACACCATAGCACACTCATGAAAGACTTTCAGAACTGCATCATAAAATTTCAAGAATGATGGGATATGTGTGTTTGAAATGAAGGAGAATATCTTGATAGGTATTAAAAGAACATTTTTATTTCTTCTATTTTTAGGGAAGGATATACATAGGGTGTTCAGGGTCTCACTAATAGATTGGATTCATAGCGGTCCACTGGTTTATAGCCTCCCAAGAGCTGGGATTATAGGCATGTCACCACACCCAGTATTAATTGCTGTCTCAGCATTCCCTGGGGATGGGGCCAGCATGGCAGGCCCGGGATGGAACTCCTGGTCTCTGCACCTGTTTGCAGGCGCATAATTGGCTGAGCTACTTGGCTGGCCCTGTGGAACTTGACTTTAATGTATTTTTTTTTTAAAGTTAGACATTCACCATATATTCTGGTCACACCTGCACATTTAATATACTTTTCATTTGTCAGTGATAGAGTGTACATTGTTGGTGTGATCTCAGATGTCCTGGACATTAGAGAGCTATGAAAACTGTTAAGTATTCAAGAAGTTACTGATAATGAGTACTAAATCTTTTTTTTGTTTGTTTGTTTTTTGTTTGTTTGTTTTTTGGCTGAACTAGGAATTGAACTCAGGCTCTTGGGCTTGTCAGGCAAGCACTTATTCTACTGTGCTATGTCCCTAGCTCCAAGCTGTAAGTCTTATGATAAGAAAAGTTCAAGGTGTACTGTGGGGTCATACTTTGAACCCATAATGAACCCATAATCTATGCTGGGAGATAGCAGAAGGTATATCCAGAGAGAGAATTTTTAAGTCAAAATCATAATGTCTGAACGACTGACCCAATGCTAAGGATAGGAACAGAAAGACTTCGTGTAAAATGTGAAGCCCCATGAGCTAATGAAAATCATGGAATTTAGGAAGTTAAAAATTGTATGGCTAAAATGCAGAAGGCTAAATGGGACAAAATGCTCACTTTACTGGCAAAGTGAAGAAAACTTGGTATTGGTGCTCATTTCCCCCTGGATAATCATCTCCCTAAGATCCTCAGATACCCTTCGGTTCATAGTTCTTTTCCTTCTAACTACCCTCTGGTTCTCTATCATTTTTGCCATACCATCTGTTATGGCTCATATCTAGATGCAACTCAAGTCTTTTCATCAATCAATCAATAGGGCTACTGGAGGAGAATCAGATTAGGGCACTGGTCTCGCTGATTGCTGTGAGGAAGCAGGGCTTCATTGCAAGCAGTGGGCCTCATCTCCCTCCCTAGATCCTTCATTTCCTGTGTCCTGGCTACAATGAATTCAACAGTTTTTCTTTTGTCATCCTCTGCCACATTTTCCAGTCCGATAATTACAGCCTTAAATATTAGCCAAAATCAACCTTTTCTCCTTTAAGTTTTAAGTGTTGAGTATTTTGTCTCAGCAACAGAAAAGTGACTAACAACATCCATCCAATGTTAAGAGACTTAAAGTCAACCTTCTGTATATGCTATCCTCCAAGATAATTGCAAGAACTTTCATGGCCTTCATTGTCACCTACCTCTGCAACATAGAACTTTCTCATTCAGTGTTCACTTACAGACCATGGATCACCTCTGCACTACAAATTGCTGCAGAAGTGGCTGTAGAGCACCGCAGCAGTGACTTATCTAACAGTAGTTGGTCTCTTAGAGGCCAATAGAATGTTGGGTGCTATCAAAGAGATGGACTTTTTCATATAGAACAAAAGCAAGAGATGTTATCCTGGGTTTGGAAAACAACACTGAAAAATGAGCATTGAGACTGGAGATAGATGTATTTCTAAGCATATATTTTGCTAAGATTCTTAGTTCCCAAGTTTACAGAAGTAGTAGTAGTTTTGCATTACCTTACCTTTTCATATACCTTACCATACCTTTTTCATATATATATGAAAAAAGTCATATATATGTATATATGACTGAGAAAAAAATCATGAAATTCAAGAGGTTTGGTGCTGAAGCTCTCAAAAAGGGGAGGGGAACACATCTCTTGTACTTTGCTATCAATTCTTATGCTCTCAGTGAACAACATTTTCTTAATTAGCTTTGTTTAAGGGTCTACAAATTAGAAGCACAATATTTGTTTGAAACTAAAATGCCTCAACAAATGAGTATCTTACTTGTAGCAACACAGCACTCTGGAAAACAGCATCCATTACAGTAAATTATGTTGGATTTATTTTCACTTTGATAGACTCCTCTGCAAGATAAACACAGCTAGATATCCTAGATGAATACATTTGGTTATGGGTATATACAGGAAATTTCTTAATGCAAGGGAAGTAGGTTCTAAAATATTTTTATACTCTAACTTGAAGTCTCATACATAATCATTTTGACATATTTATGTCCTACTAGTAACTGAGTGACCTCACCATCTGTCACTGAACACAGTCCTGAAATGATAATAGACTAATGCTAATACAGGAAAAGGTGTATGTTTCCAGATCCTTTAGCTGAGTCATATTTCATTGGAGGGTTTTACAAAACCAGAAATCAAATTATAGGCAAGATATACCTTTTGC
>PVKA01028557.1:0-29251 GCA_004027165.1 Ctenomys sociabilis
TAATTATTGAATCTGTGATATAATTCAGCTACATAAATACCTGTAAATATAATATCATGTATGCACCTTGTACAATACCAAAACAGTATGAAAACAGTTTGCAATGTATTATTTCATCGACTCTGTATGGTTATGGTGTTTTGAAACTGTCTGATTGACATTTGTATTTCAATAAAATAAAAATAAATGAAAAAAAAAATAAAAATGAGAAAAAAAAAAGATACATAAGAGATATAATTTTCAAAAAAACTTGTATTTTTGTCAAACTATAATATATGTGCAAATTCAAATGGAACGTGTGTATTTAAATATTCCTAGAGCTTCTGGTCCCTTTATGGCATATGTATTCTTTTCACATCATCTGCAAAGAAAAGTTCACTTCTACTCTTCTACAGAAAGTTTTCCCAGCTGGCTGCTTTGATGCTTCCCAGATGCAGGTTTCCAAAAAGAATTCACTCTCTCCTTGGGCGTTTTCTCCCTGGGGAATCTTCAACTTTCACTTAGATTAATCACTTACAAGTCCATTTAAAATATCTGCTACTATGGTGTTTACACATATGCAAATGAGCAAACGCTACTGGTGCACGATTGTCACTCGTGTTTCTCAAGTAACATTGCTTCCAAGTTCCAAGCACAAGATCCTAAATGCAAATGGTAACTGTGAACTTTTTTAACTTATTAAATACATAATATACAGATTGTGGTAAAACTTACACCTGTTGAAAAGAGGCTACTTGAATAATTTTATGTTATTCAGTGACAAAATACTTACTTTCAAAGTGTGTTTGAAGGGAAATAACATCTATGATGATTTCAAGGTGACATATTCAGGTTTAGCTCAATAACATTTTATTACACATAGAAATATGCAATACACTTTATTATTAGCAGCTCTTTTAGTATTTAAGATGCTAACTCAGATAATTAATATTTTTTTCTGTAAATATCACTTTCTGCACGGTGTGTGTGTGTGTGTGTGTGTGTGTGTGTGTGTGTGTGCGATAAGTATTTCAGAGGATTGGTAAAGATGATTGATTGTATTTATCATGAATAATTTTATCTCATTAATGATGAACTACCCCTCCAAATTAGAGCATTTGATGCCACCTCTTAGGAAGACCTCTAAGACATCTAGATATCTAACAGCTACATCTTTTCGTAAAATGAAGCTAGCTATATATATTTTGACTCAAACCAAAGAAATGACCTGTACAAAAGCACACTAACATTTACTTGGTCACATATATAGATGTGATCTTCCTGAAAATTAATGCTCATCAAAACATCCTTGCAAAGACAGATAGCCAAAAACATTCCAGTAGTTCTTTCTGACTATACTACCTATGATGTGCTCTTAATGATTTCAAAGACTTCCTTGGGGAGACTAAGGGAATAGCTGATCCCTTCCCTTTTGACTGCAAGATTTGTTCATGGCTCCTACCTGAAGACTTTTGCAAACAAGGAATTATTTTCCAGATTTTTAAACTCTGCACTCTTTCATTAAGTGGTCATCAGGCTAGAAAATGACAAGGCTCAAGTCTTGTAACAACAGGGCTGGAGTAAAATGAGGCATGTGGGTGAGGACAATGAGGCTGAGAAGGATGCCCCTTGGTGGCCAGCTTCTGTCCAACACATTTTACATGATCCATGTACAGTTTGCAGCATGAATACTTAGGCTTTACTTGGCAACCTTAAAGAAAGATTCCTTTTACTCACCAGACACCAAGACCAAAGCATACAGGACATTCCTTAAACTGAAATGCTCCCCATATTTCAATGATAAAACAGATGCAAGCCCAAGTACCTTTCCTCCTTGCCCTATCATTTTCCACAATTCATTCTTAAAGTCTCTGCAACCTTTGCAAGAGCTTCTGCCTGGTCAAAGAGCTAATCTGCTGCTTTGGCCTTAACACCACCACTACTTTATTAGTCGATCTCCTACAGTATTTCTTCTGGCTTTTCATTTTTCCTTTACTAACAGCTCATTTTTATTAACAAATATATGTCTTAGTGAATGAAGAAAAAGGAAGACACACATATACATCCAAGATCTTGATATCTGCCCTAACCCTTAGTTATTTGATGAATGTTTAATAATAATTTAAACATGGATGACACAGATAAAGGATCTACAGAATAAGGCATAGGACTACAAGATAAACCCTGAGAGGACTTCACTGACCTCATAAGAAACATAAAGTACATGTGTTGGTATATATGTCTTGCTCTATCTAGGTCTTAACCATCCAGCAGAAAAGTATAAAAATGAAGTATACATCACAGGGCCATAATATTAAATTGAGCTGTAAATGGCTATGGTCGACAACTTCTTCGGATAACTCACCATTGTTGTGGGATGCCGGACTGTGTTGGACTGTGTTGTCGGGTTCAAGTACCTAAGTTAGTTGAACGACAATGGAGCGCCCATCTCTGACAGATGTAGACAAAGGAAGGGGTATGGAAAGGAAGAATCATGATGTGTGTGTATGGACAGTACAGCTGGGATAGATAACGCTGTGCTTCTACATAATCCTATGAGAGGCAAGATTTGCACTAATGGTGGTTGGACAGGATATTATGTCGGCTTCTAGTACTATGATCATCCACTAGGAAAATAACAAGGTAGAAAGTATTAATTATTGAATCTTTGATGTAATTCAGGTATAAAGAATAAGATACACAAAGAGCTACACTCTCTTTATTTACTGATAAGAGACATACGGTATAATCATATCTGTAAGTATAATATCATGTATGCACCTTTTGTGATACCAAAACATTATGAAAACAGTTGGCAATGTTTTAATTTATCAAATCCATCTTGTCAAGGTATCATAAAACTGTCTCATTGATATTTGTACTTCAATAAAACAAAAATTAAAAAAAAATAAAATAAATAAAATAAAATAAAAAGGGATGAATAACTTCTTGACCTTCACATTTTAGAAAGATCACGCATGCTTCAGTTGGACATTTCCAATAAATGGCTAAGAATACATCTCCTTATATGGCAGATAACACTAGCTTGATTTCATTAGGGTGTTTTATTTAATAATTTCATCCAGAAACAAATAATAATGAGACAATTACAAAACCAAACAGTAGGACAGTTTCGATAAGAAAAACATTACGTATTGTTGTCTTATTGGTTATTCATTGTACAAGATGCAGACATTATATGCTGTCCACAAACACTATTAGAATAGATCTTTTTATTCATCGAATTAAGAGAATATAGTTGTATATCTATCCTAACTATTTTGAATATACAGATACAAAATGGGCATTCATTGGTATCCCCTTTTCCTTGTCTAGTTTTGTCAGAGAAGGGTATTCCACTGGCATTTAAATATTGTAGGTGCATAAATTCAGCAAAATATTCCAATATAGTCCTATAGTCCATAATAGTAGTGAGTTATCCGTAGGACTGACAATGTCAGAAGTCGTTAACTTGAGCCTTGTACAACTCAGCATATTAACATGGCTTTACTTTCTATACCTCGTTTTTATACTTTTCTGCTGGATGGTTAAGACCAGGATAAAGCAAGACTTATATAACAAGAAAAGTAACTTTTATATCTGACAAGGTCCCTCAAGTCCTCTCAGGATTTATCCTGAAACCCTGTACTGCAGTTTATAGATCCTTTGTCTGCCCAGCCATTGCTGGACCAGGATGTTTTTATAGACACAAAGAAAGTTTCAGGAAGTGAAATAGTTAGAGGTGGTAAAAGATGAGCCATACTTGGAAAACAGGTGGTGGTACAGATAACTGCACATAAGGTCCCTCTGGGAATGTGATCCCTTCCCCCCGAAAATGAAGTTAAGAAGTTAAGTGCAGTCTCTACCTCCTCGTGCATCCCTTCATTAGCAAAATGCTCCATTGCAATGTTCCCATCTGGCCCCAAATGGGTTAATTTTCTCATTTTACAGATGAAAACCTGAGGCTTAGAAATGTTAAGGAATCTTCCCCCTAGTACTCTATTAGTAGCTAGAAACCAACTCTTTGTTTCAAGGTCTCTGTGGCTTCTCACAGGGTCCAAAAGCCAGGAGGAGAGGGAATATGGCCCTTGACCCCTCACCTTTAACCTGGTGAGAGATGGGAGTTTCTGACATTTGCCTCTGAAGGCACAGCAGTCAGCCTCCCACTCTGTGGGTGCTGGATTAGCACCTGACGGTGGGGATCAGGGCCTCCATCCCTCTTCATCTCCAGAAGAATCACTCTACACATAATCTTTAGTGAAACTATTTGACTATTTAACTTTGCTGTTGCATAAAAGCAGTCACAGATGATCTATAAATAGTACTTTATTCAATGATTTCGCATAAGGTATAAATCTCAGAAAAGTATACAGATGACACACTTCAGAATTCAAGGCTTTGCAGAGAAGTTAGAGTGGAGTTAGATGAAGCATACGGGTTCCAGTTTGTCTGCTTTAGACACATGAAATGTAGATACTAACAATTGGTCATTGAGCACTTACTTATCCAGCTGACTCGGTGTAGTGATGTTGAAATCTGATTTGTATCTGTCCCTATACTATCTGCTTTATTTATTTCTTTGTTTTACAACAGCATGACACAATGCTGAGATTAGAGCTGGAAGTCATTAATCTCATTAGTTTTGAAACATTTAGTGTTTGGTATTATTGAATGCTTGAAAATCTATATGTCACATGGTGATAGTGATTATTTTATTCATCTGTCATGCTGGAATTTTAAATTAGGTGATAACTAAATTCTGAAGCTCAAGTGTTTTTGGTTGTTCTAATAAATGCACAGATACCTTAAGGACATAAAGATCACGTCTGTGTCTGCTGCGCTACTTGGTTCTTGGCCTCCTTCAATTCCACCTCCTGCTGAAGCTCTTCTGTATGTTTCTTTTTAATTTTTAAAGAGAACGCAAAATGGTAAGAAAATAAAAAGAACAAAAAATGTATCAGAAACAATACAGAATCTCACTAAACAAAACAATATGAATTTGTCAGTGGTTACTGTATTGCATAATGTTATGTTTAAATTGTTTAGATTGCCAGATATAAAAATGCAAAATTATTTTTTAAAAAAGTCTAAGAAATCTAAAAGAAAAAAAATTGAAAAATCCTCTCCTTTCAACAGATAAGAAATCAGCAGTACAATTAATTATAGAAGCTATCCTGCATATACACATGAATATATGTTTTCCTTTCTTTCTTTTGTTTTTCCCTCATGCCAGGTGTTCCTTCCCATTGAACAGATTCTTTCCCTTTCACAGACTCTATTGAACCTTTCAGATTTTACTTACTCTTGCAGGTTCTTATACTAATGAGATAATAGGATATTTACACATGTAGGTCTGACTCACTGCACTTACCAGTATGGTCTCTAGTTGTATCTATGCTATACAAAAGGATTGTATAAGTATTCATATAAATATAGTTAAGATAATTCTCAGCTAATTTAAAGGTACCATTGGCGCAGGCCTGAAATCCCAGCACTCGGGAGGCTGAGGCAGGAGGATTGTTGTGAGTTCGAGACCAGCCTGAGCTACAAAGTGAGCTTAAGGCCAGCCTGAGCTGCATAGTGAGACCCTGCCCCAAAAAGACAAAAAAATAAAATAAAATAAAATAAAATAAAATAAAATAAAAAATTCTTATTACCGCATCTGTTTCCCTATAAAAGCCTCAAGTTTATCTTTCGTATAATTGAGTAATACTCCATTGTGTAAAAAATAACACATCTTTTTTAATGTATTGCTCAGCTGACAGGCATTTGGGCTTTTTCCAAGATTTAGCTGTGACAAATTGGCAGAAAATTTCCATGTCTGTGAAGAAGCCTCTCATTGCGTGTGCATTCCAAGCATTTTCATTGTAAAATCTAAAGTTTATCATTTTTATTAACAAATATATAATCCCTACATAGAACACTGAGTTTTGAATGCAATACTGTTTTCAAGTTGCTTACACATATTCAGTCTTACAGGAATAGAAAGCAAAACATTATATGACGTAAGTAATTAATGAATATTTGAAGAGTGGAGATTATTGAGCACAACTGAAATTGAAAGCATAGTTCTAGCTTTTCTCTGTGAAACTGAAGCCAGCACTCCCAGAGTTTATGGCAGTGGCAATATATATCACTAGATGAGTAGACACATGTAGGAAGAGGTACACAGGCACACGTGTGTGTGCTAGGGCAACACCTCCCCACACTGCATGCACCATGTGAAAAGCACATTTGTATTTAATGACTACGTATTTAAATGTGTTTTGTTGTTCTTGCTTTTGTGTTATAGGGATTTAACCCAGGGGCTTGCACCTACTAGACAAGTGTACTCCACACTAATTGATCACTGAGCTATCTTCCAGCATTTTCAAGTTTTATTTTGAGACAGGATCTCCCTAAGTTGTGCATTTTTGCCTGGAAATTACAGTCCTTCAGCTTTAACTTAATGGACATGACATAAATCTGTTTCTTAAACCTCGGTAACCTAAGACTATACAGTCACCAATCTTTTAAGATTTTAGGATGTAAAAGACTTCAGATGATAGTAAATATTTTATGGAAAATAGTTGTTCTGACTTGTACCCATGCTAAGTTTCTCACTGAAATAATGTAGGTTATTAATAATAAATCTTAAGAGTGTTAAAATGTAATTTTAAAATTCTGAGAATGGATTAATCTCTAGAAGAAAATCCCATTCAGTTTTCAACTGTTGTTAATTGCTTACTAGCTTGTATATGAATAAGAAGAAAACATAATTCTTTATATAGTATCTTTTTTCTATTACAAGCATAAAATTGGTAGAAAAACTTGCCCGTAATAGGCTATTTCAAGGCATTAAAGTTAAGCTATATTTTAAATTGAACTGACCAAAAAGATTGAATCACCAAAAAATACTTACATTGATCCAGCATCTTTCTCAATAAGTATCATTACTAATAATTGCAGGGACATAAAATCAGGAGACACAGCAAATAGGTCACTGATAATCCACTTTTTAATGCATCATACCGATACTCTGCTCCAAAGGATTAGAATTATACACATAGTTTAGGCTGTGCAATACTTTACTGTAATAAAGTAATACTATAAATAATAGTATGGCAGAAGTGATTTTAAAGAGAGTCCCATAAATGTATTGATTCTATTTTTTTTAACCATTGTGATCTACCAGAAGCATTCTGTAGTAGTGATAACATGAAATGATTAGACACAGGAGCTTAAAAGTCATATGGTTGCGTTTATACAATAATCCCAAAGTATAAATAATGCAAAGAGTGAAATAAAAGTTACGTGATTAGAAACAGAGTGACAGATGTTGTGAAGTGGGAAGGAGCCCAAGAAATGGAGAAAGAAAAGAGGAAAAGGAAGGAACGATTGTGTACTGCAAACACGTGTTAATAAAAATAAAATAAAGTTTCAAAGAAAGCATTTTAGGGCATTGCTTATGGGCCAGCTCACAAGCATTTATATGAAATCACTTACCTGTTTCTCAGCACACTTTTATCCTGCTCAGTATTTGGAGAGAATGTAATGGCATACAAGCTATATTCACTCTGTAATCCCTGGAAATGATTTTGAAGATAAATAACAGCAAGAAAAAAGTGAAGAGGAAAGCTCATCATATAGCATAGGGTGTAAAAGATGGGAAATCAATGCTAAAATGTATTACTATGCATTTGAACTGTGTTCTTATCTGTGTTAATCGGTTTTTAAAATAAAAGTTGAATAAATATCTCCCTTGATCTGGAAGTCTCTTTCTTGGTTCTTGTCTGACCTGTGATCTGAGTCTGACACCATCTTTGGTCAATACGTCTGCATGCAGCAGACACGGGGTGAGATGTCACCCATGTGTGTGTCTTCCGTCTCTGACACACAAGGCACTCATTTACCTCGCCGACGAGCTCTGTGACATGGATCAGGTACCCCTCTGGGGATGTTTGAACCCTACGACTTCTGGAGCTGAGTACTGATCACCTTTCCTGTAACTGGAACAACCTGCCAGATACTCCTCCCTTGAAAGTGCAGAGGGTTAGCCTGGTCCGTGATGTTTAGGTCTCAGTACACACCCAGCTGCTGACTGCAAGAAAGAAGCAGCATGATGGAGGAGCATGGCAGGAGACAGTTGTCCTTCTTACAGCTGCCTGGGAACAGGGATAGAAGGGACTGTTGTCTTCCAATGCCACGCCCTTAGTGGCATAACTCTATCCCCAAGGCACACCTTCCATCAGCATTCCAATGCTTCCCTAATTTGCATCATCAGAGCTTTCCAAACTCCTCCTCCGGCAAACCATTTCAGGAGCCTTTGACTCCTGGAACACATGGTCATACACAATCTCAGCAATGACCCCACCATTCTGGTACAGCTTTTCTACATTACCAGACTTGTTGCTTAAACTGATATCTCATACCTGCAATTTAAAAGGGGCAAGGTTTAATTTGGTTTGCAAGTTCTGATGTGTCAGTGAATACATAGTGGTAGCTCTAAAATGGAAACTGCATAGGGGAGGGCAGAGTAATGTTGCCAAAGTCACAGCAGCCAGGCGAAGAGAGAGAAGGAGGTAGGGAGGGAACACAGCCTGCAAAGATACACCCCACCATTGCACCTCTTTTGATCATTTCCCACCTCCCAGCAGCACGTTCAACCTGGAACTCACTAGTGGAGCATTCCACTGACTGGTCTAACAAACCCATGAACTAACCACCTTCCAAAAGGCCAGCTCTATAATCCTTTTTTTTTTTTTTTTTTTTTTTTTTGTGACCAGCTCAGCCCACCCTGGCTGGGGCAAGGCTGGTGTGGTATATGGTGCTGGGGATTGAACCTTGGTCGCTGCACTTGCCTAAGCTTGCCAAAGCAGACACTTTAGACTGCTGAGCTATTCCACTGGCCCCTGTAAGTTCTTTTTAATGAATGTCTTTAGTTGCACTGTCATGGCTATCTCAATGTCCTGAATTGGTTGCAAACTTGTAATCATTTCCATTGACTTTGACTTTGCAGAAGCAGAAGATGCACAGTGTTAGATGCAATGATTTAACTGGATGGGGCATAGCACAGTGTTGTTGGAAGCCTGCCTTTCTGCTGGGTGGCCCTGGGTAAAAGATTTTCACTACACCATATGAAGACAGGAAAAAGGGTTTCCAAGGCTAGTTTGCAAAGTAGGAGATATGAGATAAGTGTGTTCTAAGTGAAAGATACTGTTTTAAGAGGGATTAATGACAATGATTCTCTCACTGTAATAATTTCTGACCACAGCTATTGACCATCTTTTACATTTATATAGTCAGAATCAGTCATCTGAGAGAGTGTAGGTTAACTTGGTCATGGATGGAACAAAATAGTCAACATGCACAGTGTACAGAAAAGAGCATGGTTCTCAGTGTGTGACTTCAGAGCTTAGTCCATTGTCTAACAATGGACAGCTGAGAGGAGACACAGCAAAGACTCTCAGTTAACAGCATCTCAGAAACAGAGCACAGGATGTACAATATTCAGATAAATAGGTTAAATCGAGCTGCATATGTTGTAGGGTAATAATACGCTTCTCTTCCAGAGGATTAACAACCTAAGTTTGCAGACAAAAAGTTAGAGAAATAGAAAGGCTGCAAGGTCAGCCAATGTTTTGGTCCTAGACTTTCAAGGTCAGTGAAGACTCAGGATATAAGAGAAACTGTACTGTAACATCATGTAACTCAGTTGTACCACAAATTTTCTGATCAAGGAGATTATGGGACCACAGAGGAATGTGATCGATGATGTATAGTGTGCCTAAGGAGAGTCACATAGAGAGAGAACATTCAGGCTTTCACAGAGAGAAAACTGGTCAAGCAATGGCCATGACTCATCCACATGGTGACAATGACAAAGAATCTACAGAGTGAGGTACAGGGTTTCAAGATAAATCCTGAGGGGATTTGACTCACCTTATCACATACAAAAATTACATTTCTTGTTATATAGGTCTTGCTTGATCTTGGTCTTAACCATCCAGCAGAAAAGTATAAAAATGAGGTATAAAAAGTAAAGTCGTATTAATATGCAGACCTGTAAAAGGCTCAAATCAACAACTTCTGACATTGCCAGTCCTATGGACAACCCACTACTGTTGTAGACTACTAGCCTATATTGGAATATTTTGCTGAATTCATGCACCTACAATATTTAAATGCCAGTGGAATACCCTTCTCTGACAAAATTAAACAAAAAAGGATACAAATGAATGCCCATTTTGTATCTGCATATTCAAAATAGTTAGGATAGATATACAACTATATACTCTTAATTCAATGAATAAAAATATTTGTTCTAATAGTGTTTGTGGACAGCATATCATGTCTGCATCTTGTGTAATGAATAAGCACTAAGGCAACACTATGCAATGTATTAATTATTGAAACTGTCCTACTATTTGGTTTTGAAACTGTCTCATTACTACTTATTTCTCAATTAAATTTTTAGAAGAAGAAGAAAGAGAAGGAGGAGGAGGAGGAAGAAGAAGAGCACAGGAGAAGAGCACAGACAGATAGGGAGGAGCTCCCAGAGCCACCAGGCACTGGCAGCAAGAGTGCATTGCTCCTCCTGACTGCCCCAAGGCAGTCAAACTGGCACTTCTTTTTAACTGAGTGATAAACATCAGCTGCCCAGAAACATGCGATGTGGAGGAGGTGGGCAGTACAAAGGGAGTAGAAAGAAAAGCGGGAGAACCTTCAGCTTCCAGGATAAGTATTGAAAATGTCTAAAACCTAATCACACAATACAAGTATTAAGTGCATTACTCAAAAATTAAGGAAGGAAGGCAATATAGATGATAAAAGAACTTTAAAAATGCATCAGGTGCACTGGCAAGATAGCTCAACAGACTAAAGCACCTGCTGAGGCAAAGCGCAGACACAGCAGTTTGATCCCCCACACAACGTGCTGACAGCCTGGCCCCAGGGCAGGCTGAGCCAGCCAGAGTCCGGGTGTAGCAGTGCACGCCTGTAATCCTAGCGCTGGTGAGGCTGATAGCAGGGTGACGCCACAGGTCTGAGCTGCACAGTGAAATCCCGCAAGGGCCAAATACATTAAAAAAAAAAAAAAAAAAAAAAAACTAAAGGAGGTATTAGTCACAGAAATCAATTCGCCTCTTAAAATATTTGCAATGATTACGTTTATAATATTAATATTTTAAAAATTATTGTAAAAATGAGCACGCAGTTTTGGCACAAACTCACTTTTATGATCAATATGTGGAATTGGTTTTGGTTTTTAAAAAGTGCTTTTGCTTGAATTATCTATAGGTAGATATGGTACTGTGTCAGCTGGTCCACCCCAAAACAAATACAATCTCCTAAAATAATTACATTACTTTTATTCTTTCCTTTAAATACAAGTAAAAGATTTTTGAGATTAATTTATTTTTATACTTTTTCTATTTACATATTTTATATGTAATCTTCTGAAATATCAAAAAATTCTAAATCACAAACTGATACGTATTACATAATTTTGTATTCTTTGAGGCTTCCAAAATTTCAAATAGATTAATAATTCACTGGAAACAGGTTGCACAACTTTTTATCTATATAAACAAATCAATTAAGTTTGGTCAATAATTCACTGCTCAGTTAATATGATACAAGCTTACTTGGAGTGTCTCTTTTCTCTATGCTTTTGGTAACTGTGACAAATGCTACAGTCACAGAGTCTTGTCATCAGGAAGTGACTTTCATGACATAACATGACTGGTCCTTTTTTATGAAATGCATTTTAAATAACAGGCATGATTGCTGGTAGAGACATTTCTTGTGATGCACTCATCTGTTTTCAAGTACCCACGTTGGCAAGGTGAACAGTTGATCCTCAAGTATATCTTTGACTTTTGTGGTTACATAGTTTACTTCATAAGTTCTAAATTCTTAGAAACAATATTCTGAATTCATTACTTTTTATCGAATATTCATCATCCCAAATGCTCATAGAACACTCCCCACCCAACGTTTCAATGTACAGCATTGCTAAGAGAATCTCTTCTGCTTTGTAGGGGAGCAAGGGTGACCAGAATCCCCATGATGGGGAGTAAAGAATTTCTAGGCACAAGTATTACCATTCCATAACCTTTCTTCAATAATTAGTCCCCATAAATATAGATTACTAAATTGGTCAATACAGCAATACATGCATGCCTGTCTATGGAAGTGGATAGCTATACAGTATAGATGTAATAGCTCTCCTAAAGGTAAAAAGCAAAATAAATTCACATACAAAATTGTAGATTTGCAGTAGTGTCAGTGCTAAAGTTAAATACTTATTTTCAAAACTACTGGAATAACTAATGTCAATTTCCTTCAGATTATTTAAAATTAAGGGGGTATTATTTCTTTAAAATGTCCTTTTGTCTACAGCATGGTAACTCTACAAAGCTCTGAGAAATAATCCAGCCACATTTTAAGAAAATACTGAAATGTGACTTCTCTGCGAATACAACCCAGCCTAGTATCTGATTGTGTGAAAGGTAGTTTATGGTCAGTTTAATTCATTTCTCCTCTAAATGAAATACCCAGGAGCACCTCAAGCCTCTGTTAATATTTTCCTTGCTGATATTTTTATTGTTTGAGTGGGCTTAACACAATCTGCTGTGCAGGAGACTAATAGATCTGACTCAAGTACTCTGTATAACTTTATGTAGTCAGATGCTCCCATAAACTTTGAAATTTGGCTACACTCATTTTCACTTGGACAATCTTTCCCAGGATGGCTGTTCAATTCCAATTGAAGTTAATAGCTCTAATTCAGCTAACTCAACACAGACCAAACTGCTGGTGATTCAGAAAGGTCAGCACCTTTGTAAAGAATCTCTTGGATGTTCCTCCAAAGTCAAACCTGAAATCAAAATGGTTTACAAACAATAGAATTGGATTTCAGATATAAAGCTCCTACATTTGTTCTGATAACCAAAAGGACAGAACAGATTGAGAAGGAAAGAAAATCCACCACGTCCTCACTTCTGTTTAAGGAACAGCAAATGAGCTTAGAGAGTAAAGCCAGTGTTCTTAAAGTGCATTAGGGAAAATGGTACGCATTCAACTTACTTTATGAGATGATATTCTAAGCCCTGTTATTCCCACAGCCACATTCTCATTAGAGAACAATTATTTTACATAAACAGTAAAATAGTATTTCAACACTAATTAGAATGCTGTGACTCATTTTATTCTTCTTGGGGATATGTACTATTTTTATTCCTTATACTTTAATTGTATATAAAATTATTTAATAAAATTTATGAATGTTGTTTATTGCCTTTAAAACCTTTCATTTTACATGTCAAACATTCATTATGTATTAGCAGAAGACACAACACATATCATTAAATTTCACTAATAGCATGCAAATTGAATAAATTGGACATCTTTATCATCTCAACTCAGTTTTTCTTACTGTAGTCTTTTTCTTTCTTTTTTTTTTTTGAACCAGGGATTGAAGCTGGAACCTTACACCTTCCAGTCAGGCATTTATAACACTGGGATAACACCCCAGCCCTGTAGTCTATCTTTACCCGAAGGATTCCCTTAAAACTTTCATCTCTTCTTCTGTGAATTCCCTTCTGAACATCTTCTCATGTCTTTCCATCACCATAGGCAGTGTATTAAGTCCATTAACAGAATCTGAAAGGCTTCTCTGAGCTGACCAAATTACCTGTTGTTCTCATTCTTAACTTCCTTATTAATCTTCTATGTTAGGGTCTCCAGAGAAACAACAATAGGGTGCAGATGTAGGCATAGATAACAGTATTGCTTACAAGGAATTAGCTCAAGATTTTAGTTGCTGAAAAGCATACAACTCTCTAGCAGCAAGCCAGCAGTGGAGTTTCACCCAACCTAGGACTCTCAGAGAGCCCAAAGAGAGCTGACGGTATGAATTTGTTTCAAAAGCCAGCGTTCTAGAGACCCAAGAATGATTTTTCATTTTGAATTTGAAGGTCGGGAAAGACTAGTGTTCCAAGTCAGGACAGGCAGCAGGAGTTTACGCTTACTCTGCCTTGCAGTTTTTGTTGTTTCCAGTTCTTCACTTGTTTGGACGTGGCCAACTCACAATGGTATCTACTTTATGCAACCTCAGTCCCAGATCAGATCTCATCCAGATATGTGTCACAGCCACACACAGCAATGTTTGACCAAAGGTCTGGGCTCCTACTGCCTGCTCAAGTTGACACATGAAATTTTAACCATCACATGCTTGTTTGCTTTGGACTAGTCACAATGCTAGGACATGACCTCCATTAAAGGAGAGCTTCAATGACTGATGGACACTCCTTTATGCCAGTACTTGCAGCCATTCTCAGTCTGAGCATGTGCTCAACAAATCAGTGGCAGACAAATTCTTTTAATGAATAATTGAAATGTGGATTATGACCTGTTATATAAATAAATGACTTTGAACACTTTTATTCAACTTAAATAACTAAGAAATACAAATGGAATCCAAAGAAAGTAGTCTAGGTGAGTCTTACAGAGATAAAAATAAATTTGACCCAAAGGATTGAATTGGGATGTGATGAGTTAAGAATATGAGGTTTAAATAAATATTCTGGCGACAAAATAAGTGGGAACATAAAAAGGGGGATTAATAGTTAACTAAAGGTGGGTACATGAGAATTGTTATAGTTTTGTGAATAAAACTGTTGCAGGGCATAATTTTTCTTTGGTATTTGAGGATAAAATATCCAAAATTAGGTATTCAAATTGGAGTCACATTTTAGCTTCTGAAATTCTTACTTTAAGGATCTGACATTACTCAGTAGGGAAATGGGGTCAATAAAAGTCCTCAAAAATTATAACAATAAAACATATGTAAAATGCAAGAAAATTAATTTCTCCATGACACATTTCCCCATGATTCAGCTGGTAATGACTGAATTACAAAAAGAATAAATAGAAGGCAGTTGGTATTTTATTCACTACAGTGTTAGTTCTTTCATCCAGCAAGACAATAGTAATTATCTTCCAAATAGAAAGACATGTTTTCTAAAAGAAACACATTTACCTTTAAAGAGGTTAACATATGGTAACTAATAAAGTTTGGAGTTCAAGTAAACATGACCCTCCATATCTCTTTATGCCATTTTTTGTTCAGTTAATATGGATTCATCATAGGATTTCTACACTGAATCACAACAGGCACTGGAAAGCTATTTGTGAAATAACACATAGATTCACACTTCTGACACCATTAAAAATTTCTTTATGTAGACCATTGTTTTAACTTCTGTAATTAAACTGTCTACCTGTCAATTCACTTGACAGATAAATCAAATCTGGGAACTAGTATTTCTTCAATGTCTAGAAAACAGGTAATGAATAGGAATCAGTCTTGACCATAGTTTAAACTACAGACTTGTCTTGTTGTCATTGCAAATAATTCTTTGTTATTAAGATCACAGCCATTTCCCTGGTTGAAAAAAGTCTAACTCTTCCTGTCCTATTACTCTAAAAGTGCCAGAAGTATAGCATGAAATTGTACTAGATTAAACTACAAAATAAGCTTGTGTATATGTGTGTTAGTGCATTGTGCATGCACATATGTACCTTATTAAACTTATTTTACTAAAAAATATAATAATCAGAATTAGCAGAAGGAAAAATGAAAAAGAAGAAAAGGCAAAATATTTACCATGAAAATAAAACCGTGTGTCAATTTTTCACAGTAAATTAAACAAGAAAACTGATTGAAAGCGTGGCTCATTCTCTTTATTTAAGTACAAAATTAGAAGCCATAACAAACATAAAGCTATGACTTATTAACTTTATTCAGAGCCATGATTAGAAATGTTTTTGATGAACCTGCTGCCTTGAATACACTAACTGCCAAAAACCAGCCATTCTTTCCATATTTGTCTTGGAATTCACCTAAAAATTTGAATCCAATATTTTCTATTTCAGAGAAAGTGAAAATCTTCTTATGGAGAAATATTTTTAATACATTTTCCTATATTCATGTCTTAATTTAAATTCACATGAATGGGTCAATAATTATAAACTGTGTAAAAAAGAAACATAAGATTTGGTATAATTAAGATTGCAGGCAAAATTTGAAATTAAATGATAAGTTTTAGTTAAATGATGCTTACAAGCTATATGTGTGATAGTGACTATGATTATGCACAAAACTAGAATTTTCTGATTTATAGTCATGAAATCTAAATAAAATTGTATCTCTCACAACTCAAATATAAAGTTCATGCCTATAATATCTCTGATTTTCAGAATGATTTATTGAAAATATTCTATGATCCTTAAGTAAGACTTTTAATCATTAAGTTTTTACTAAACTGAGTTATATAATCTGCATTCAGCTGAGGAAAAACGAATTGCAAATGCACTATAAATTTTAGTAAGTGAGTCACAATTTCATGCAAAAATTCTATGTTCTCAGGCAATGCTTCCAAATAGCCTGGCATATAAATGGACAGTTGGAAATTAAGTAATGGTTTCTTGAACTATAAGGATTATAAGATACTTCTTAAAGTATTCCCTGGGCTAAAGAGTAGTTATGCATTCTGGGTAATGACTGATACCAGTGGTATCTCATGTAAAGCCAAGAGCTTTGAGTCTTCTGTATTAGTAAAAACTAATGACAGCAGTGAAAGAATAATGGGGGTAGTAGTGGCTACAGTCCTTGAATCTGTGAAATGGCAGTGAGTTCTCAGAGGAATTCGGGGACATGAAAAGACATCACAGATGACAAGGTCCTAGCAGTGAGGGAAAAAGCAATTGCAGCTAAGAGATAAATAGTGTTCTAAGACAAAATGCATTCAGAAAATCTCAGTGTTTGGAGAGATGAATTTGAACAGAAGATGGCATGAAGGACACCTGGAGACAGATGTGCTGGTAAGCAGACAAGAGCTTCGGAAGGACAGCTGAGGATGAAGAAATGCAGAGGCACGGAGAGGGCACAGACTGCACTGCAGTAACAGTACATAGTCCACACACTCTCAGCTCTCAGCTCATGCAAGACAACCAGGACCTAGAAATCCTCCATCTATCATTTTCACATAAGTGTTGGAATTTCCAGGGAGAAAGCCTGCCATTGGATCTTCTGTTACATTAGGAACATTACAATACTCATTAACAAGTCTGAGAGCTAAGAAAACTCTTTGGTCTGTAGTAAAATGAAAGGGGTTTTCTGGGTCTTACATGGCTGACAAAGTTCTGGTGGGGAGGAAGGGGCAGCAAGAGGATGGGATAAAGATGAAAGACAAAAGCTGAGGTCAAGTAGGGCTTTCTTGCCCAATGGGAAGAAAAGGAACTGTTCAACCACCTTATGGTTTATTTATACATTTGCAAAGTTGATGTCAGGTGACACAGCTTTTCCTAGCAACTGATTGCTTTGCTGTCTCATGGCTTGGTGTTCTCTGGACTGACGTAGCCTGACCACATGGCCATCCTCAAGTGCTCTTTGTTGTAGAAAAAGCCTCACCTTGACCCTGATCACCTGTGTGATCAGCTTCCAGTTTCAGCTGCTCCTGACAAGTTTTAAGCTTCAGTTTGTTGTAGAAACATTCCACCAATAACATCTAAGCAGAAAAAATACCTCAAGCAACTAATTTTCTTTCTTTTTTTTACTTACAATTATTTTATTTATTTATTTTTATTGAAGAACAAATGGCAATGAGGCAGTTTCAAATCAAATTAACAGGACAGATTTAATAATTAATACATTGCAAATTGTTTTTGTAATGCTTTGTTATCATACAAGGTGCATACATGAAATTCTACTTACAGACACTGTTATTACAGATGTCTCTAACCAATGAATTAAGAGAATGTAGCTGTATACTTATTTTTTTAAAGCTGAATTATAGCACAGTTTCAGTAATTAATACTTTCTACCTTGTTATCTTCCTAGTGGTTGTCCATAGTACTAGAAGCTGACATAATATCCTGTCCAACAAGCAAGTAATTTTCTGTAAAGATTATAGAATAATTTCCTGATTATTCAGGAACATTTTATTGATTTATTAATACAAATTAAACTATAAACTTGAGAAAAAGATGCAATTTCAAGTATTACAGCAAAAAATGTTTTCCCATTTTCTTTTATTAAAAAATACAAATAGAGAAACTTCCATCTGTTTATAATCTCTCTTTCTTGCTCACACCCTTTCTTTTTCTTTGTGCAATACTAAGTATTAAACTCAGGGCCTCACACATGCCAGGCAAATGCTCTACCACAGAGCTATAACTCCAGCTTCAACATATATATTATGTTTCTTCTGTAATTTATAGAATAGCTCATATTTGAATTTTATCTATTATGTGTACTAGTTTATATTTATTTCTAACTCAGACATCATCTTAGTCCTATGAAAATACTGCAATAGTCACCATCAGCATTATATATATATGAATCTGGAGTTATTACCTGGAGAATATTTTGATATTCTGAAGGTAAGATCAGTGGACAATATCTGATTAATAATACAGGTTTTATAGGAAAGGACTAAAGACCGTTCTACAGACTAATTCTGTTATCCATAATCTCTAAGTCTGCTAGCTGTTATCCTTAGATAGGAAAGGAGTGGTCTCAATTATTCCCAAATATGTTAGAGAAGCATGATTCCTAATGGAAAACAGAAAGAAATTTCTCCTAAGTTAGCATATCATGAATAGTTTGCTCAGTAAACAAGTCTGGTAGAATATTATTTCAAGATATATTTCCATATCTATTACTTAAAATCACAATGGTAATTAACCTTTCTTAGAACCTTGCTGGTGAAAAGAGGACTGCAATGTTCTTTCTGACAATATCAACAATCAACTTTTGCATGGGTTTCCATGTCTGAAAGAACAGATTTTAAACTTATTTAGATCATGAAAATTAAAGAACGGACTCTTGATAGAAATATAATTTTCTGATACATTTTAATAAGAGGCCTTAGAAATAAATTAAACACATCAAGTATCCACCGTTTCAACTTTATTCTATGACATTTAAATATCTTACAATCTCCTAGTTTCCCAAGAACATAATGTTTATAGTAGACATTCCAAAATCTATGATTAAAGATAGTGAAATAGAATTTGTGAGGCTGTCTTAATGGCCAGACCCTTATCATATCACAACTCAAGATGAGTCACTCTTAATAGCTGAGTAATACTTCACTATATAGAAATACCACATCTTTTTCAACCATTCCTCATGTGATGGACATCTTGGTTGTTTCCAAGATTTTGCTATCACACATTGTGCTGCTATAAACATAGGTACACATACATCACTATGATACAATGTTTTCAGTTCCTTTGGGAAAATTCTCAGTAGGGGGATAGCCGGCTTGAATGGGATTTCTAGTCCTATTCTTTTGAGGAGTCTCCACACTGACCTCCACAATGGTTGTACCAGTCTACATTCCCACCAGCAGTGGAGAAGTATTCCCTTTTCCCCACAACCTCTCCAACATGTGTTGTTGGTTGATTTCCTTATGATAGCCATTCTTTCTGGAGTGAGATGGTATCTCAGTGTTGTTTTTATTTGCATTTCATGGATGACTAGCGATGTGGAGCATTTTTTCATATATTTATTTGCTTCTTTAATTTCGTCCTCTGAGAAGTGCGTATTCATCTCAGATGCCCATTTCTGAATTGGGTCTTTAAATTTGAGGGTCCTGTTATATCTTAGTTCTTTATATATTCTAGACAGTAGACCTCTGTCTGATGGCTAATTAGTTAGGATTGATAATGGAGTGCCCATCTCTGACAGGTGTAGAGCAAGGAAGGGGTACAGAATGGAAGAATCATGATGTGTATGTATAGACAGTACAATTGGGATAGATAACGTTGTGATTCTATGTAATTCTATGAGGGGCAAGATTTGCACTAATGGTGGTTGGACAGGATATAATATCGGCTTCTAGTACTATGGACAACTGCCAGGAAAATAACAAGGTAGAAAGTATTAATTATTGAATCTTTGATGTAATTCAGGTATAAAAAATAAGATACGCAAACAGCTACACTCTCTTAATTTACTGATAAGAGACATATGGTATAAAAATGTCTGTAAGTATAATATCATGTATACACCTTTTATGATACCAAAACATTATGAAAACAATTTGCAATGCATTAATTTATCAAATCCATCTTGTCAAGGTATCTTAAAACTGTTTCATTGATATTTGTATTTCAATAAAACAAAAGTAAAATAAAAAAATTTTTTAAAAAAAGATGAGTCACTTTTCTAAGTCAAGGACTGAAAGTGCTTTAAATAAAAGATTAGATGATAACCATCTTCAACCTTATGGTGTATGTAGTACCTGTGCGGCTACTCAAGCCTGGTATTCTAACTTTGAAACAGTGTATAAAGTTTGAGCAGAGCAATATTTCATAAGACTTGTTATACATATTGAGGTCAAAATTTGCAGTTTGCTTGCTCTTAATCTAAATGATATGATTTTTGTCCCAAGTCTTCCTCTTTATATGCGTTCAGTCTTATGCTTAAGAAATACGAGCAAGATGCCTAGGGACACCACAATGAGCTCAGTGAGTTGACCCTTGGGGTGTTTTACGTTTTCAAGGGAAACATGCTGATATTGTTTTGAAGGCCAAAGCATGTTGGGACACTACATTGAACTCATTGAGATGCCTCTTAGGGTATTTTAAGTTTACCAGAGAACCAGGATGATGTTTTCTAGAGGCAATATGAAATGTTTTTGTTCCTTTGGATGAACATAACCACCTAATAAACAGAATCTTAGGTATTTTTGGCCTCAAACAGCCAGAAAAATAGAGATGTGAAGGGGACCTTGAAGTTACACTGCTTGGAACTGTTTTTCTAATCTATCCCATTCTTTGTGTTTAGAGATACATCTTTACCTATATTTCTATCTATATCTATGTCTATCATCTATTATGTATATCTTCAATAAAGTACTATTTCAATCTGACTTTACACTGCTGCAGACCTCTCAGTAACTTCCCTGTGATTACAGCAAAACCACAAGTTCCCCACTCTGCACAGCCTCTCTTAGTATGAAACTCCAACTCAAGGACTAACACAGAGATCAATTATTACAAGAAGTCTTGAAGCATGGGTTCTTTGCAGAAAGCCATGCATGAGAGAGATATAACAATTCAAAGGAAGAAATGAACAAAGAATAGTGCATGAATCAATCTGACTTAGAGATTAAGAGGAAACAACAGAGAGACAGGAAGAAAGCAGAGCACATGTAAAGAAAAGTATCAGGTTAAGACCCACCACGGCATGCCTTCTTAGATCATCATTCTTAAGTGTCAGTTCCTGACAGATGATGCAGGATTAGCAGGCATGAGTCAAACCATGATGTCCACTGTGTCAGACTATCATTGTGAAATTAATGAAGGTCAATTACAAAGCTTACAGAATGTTTAGTTTTCATTTTAGATGATAATTGCAGGAGAAAATCCTGAGAACTGAAGAAACTGGAGCAGTAAAGTTCAAAACACAACCAAAATTGATAAAGCTCTTAATCAAACACCAAGCTGTGTCAATGCACTTAAAAGGGTATTCATTATTTAACCCTCAGAAAAAACTTGTGATACAGGTATTGTGAGTATTCTTGTTTTTCATTATAAGAGACTACATTACAAAGAAATTAGAGTAAGTCTCATATGTGGCTATAGAAATCTGCTTTCAGGCCTCAGAACTTATGATCATAAGAGTTGTGTTCTCTGCCATCACTATTCTAAATGAGGGGTGTTGTGGGCAACAGTAACAACTTCAGAAATGGTATGAAGAGACTAAAAAGATGGAGACATTCAACTCACAGGATTAGTTATTAGTCTCACCAAAAGAGAAAGAAAGTTCTGTGTTGTCTTCAAACCGTAGGCTTCCATAGCCATCTGGATAATAAGAGGACATAAAGAGAGCTATATTTGAAAATACTTAATTCAAGATTAAACATTTAAAATCGAGGGGCTGAAATATCCGGGCATAGCTAAGCAACAAGAAGTTATATGTCAGTGTTTACAAGTCTGTCAAAGTCTGATTGGATGAGACCTGCTTCAGAATTGCCAAGATGGTAATGTAAGCCATGTAATTGCTTATGATTCTCTAAATAGGACAAGCAATCAGGCATAACAAGGGTAGACACCAAGAGCACATAAACATTTATAGTGCAATTGAGAAAAGAACAAAAATGGGAGACTATTAAATAGATGATGAGAATCTACAAATTTTAACACCTCTTCTCTGCTGTTTCACAATCATTTTAGTGATATTCTATTGCCTAGGGTACCGGCAGAATTTTCTCAGCACTAGTTTGTCTCCAATATGATACCAGCAACACACTGTATATACAAAGAAATTGAGGTTCTACAAATACGTTACCAGTTTCTAATAGTCACGTTAATGATTGTGGCCAAAGAAACTAGAAGGAGCAGCTGCTGGAGAAGCAGAAGAAATAGGTCAGGGTTCCATAATCACCACTGTGGGGCAGAGTTGCTCCCTGAATCCTACACAGATATGGATGTGCAGAGCACTGCTGTGGCTGTGGCTGGATGTCTTCCCAAAGCCTCAAGCAGTCACGGGCAGTGCGCTTTTCAGAGAAGACTGAGTCTAGAGTTTGTGATCGTTTCACAGGTCAGGGTTGGGATTCTGAGTGTGTGCTACAGGGCAGGTGGCCAGCATAGAGTACAAGGGACAGAAGGAGGCTTCTCCCTTCTCTCTGCCTTAGTGCTTTTACTTTCTTGTGAGTACCATGCGCTCTCTTTCTCTGCCACACACACCAACTATGCACTGAGTCCTCTGCGGCCATGAGCGTTTAAACTTTCCCCCTTTAACTTTGGGTTTAGGGCATTTTGTGTCAGAAATGAGAAAAGTAACTAAGACAAGCACTATTGCTGGAAGGCCAGGACTATGGAGAATGCTACTCTGTGTTATCTGGTTTCTCCTTGAAATAGCCCACCACTAAGTGAAGTGATCTGATAACTTTGCTTCTTACAGAATTAAACTACCAAACATGATGCCCATGAAAAGAATGATGACCTACTTTTTATCCGATGTAGTCACTCAAATCATCATATAAGCCCACTAGATGCTAGCAGTAATCACTATAAGAATACTAAAACTATGAACAAGATGTTTCAAAGAATGGTGCTAGACATCAGAAATATGTGGGAAATCCTCTTGAGAAAACTGTTGGTTACGATTTGTATCTAGATGTCCCCCAAAGCTTCATGTCACTGGAGGGGTGTGGGCTTCTAGAGTTTGCGATTAATTCATGATCCAAGGCTGAGATTATGGTCTAAGTACTGTTGGAACTGTGGGTGTGGGTGCCACACTCACCCTTGGGGGAGATAGCCTGAAGGCAACAGAGGGAAAGGAGAAAGGCTTCCTTCCGTCTGCCACTGCTGCCGCTGCTCCTCCCTTTTACCTTTGCTCTTGGCTGTTTTCTGCCGCCATGAGCCGCTACCTTCCGCCATGTGTCACCCTGCCTTGGAGCCAGCCCACTGTGGAGTAGACCTTCCAGAAACTGTGAGCTAAATAAACCTTTCCTCCTTTAATTTGGAGTGTTGGGTATTTGGCACCAGTAACAAGAGAAAACTAACCAAGACACTTGCTCTGAAGCAGCCTCTATCTCTGAGAAACTGATTTCCTATTTTACTTGTTTTGAAAACTAGTACTCTTTTTGTCTCCATGATGAAATAACTGTGAAAGAACATGAATTCAAAGGCCGTTGAGAGTAAAACCTGGAGACAGATGGCTACAGCTACTTATAGTCACAAACTCAAAAGTGGCGATGGGGAGAATCATTAGTTTATTCGCAGTCACTATGTGACTCTAGAATGATCGGTGGTGACATTATTAGACATTATGTAATATAGCCATCTGGGAAACCAGTAGGGAAAAAGCTTGGCTGAAAATCTCAAACGTATCCACTCCACACAAACTTGAAATTGCACATGTTGATAATTGAGACTTAGTTTTCCACAGCAAATCTACTTTCTTCTCATTTTTTTTATCCTGATTGTATCCAAATTATTGCTAAGAGTATGTTCAGAAGCACTGTAATTAAGTTTCTGAAAGAATATGAAGTTGGTTTTTAAAACTAAAACAATGAACAGGAGTGAAGTTATAGAATTATAACGCTATGTCCTTATCCAGAAGAAAAACAGATCTATCAAAACAGAAAAGCTATAAGCACTAAAGCAGGAAAAACAATCTTTAAAAAAAAAAAACTAAATACAATTTGAAAAAAAAAGTTCAAATTCTTTGAGTTTCAAACTCTCAAATCATTTTCTGAGTTTGAAGATAATTTGATTCATATTCATTCCTTAGTAGTTTGTTGATTAAGAAATTTGATAAAATTGTATCTGAAATTATACTCACTTTTCATTTTGTCTATCTACTTATTGATCACAGTATTTGCTTCAATATCATTTGAAGTGTAATAAACTCCTCCAGTTTAATTAAACCTGAAATTCCCAACAGCAACATAAAATTTACAAGTACAGGTACCCATGTGCTTTTGATGGGTTAAGTCTTATTAGGTCTCTTGTAAGTTGAATATGTTGCAAATCACAAATGGATTTAATACACATCACCTATCAAATGCCATAGCTTTGCCCTGCTCCACTTAAAAATGCTCAGAACAGCTTACACAGAGGACTGTTGGGGCTCATTCATCCACAACAAAGCCCACTACCCCTCATGCAGCTTCTTGAATACTGTGCAAAATTGTAGAGAGCAGAATATAATGCATGGACACAGGAGATGTAGAAGGGCATTTTTTGGTTCTTCTGGGGAGGTCAAGGCACAGCACATAAAGTGTAAAGCCCACTGCCAGCACAGTGGGAAGTGGAACAGCCTCAGAGCCCGCTCTGGAGGAGCAGCTGACTGAGGCTCACAGTTCCAGTACTGTTCCTAACGAATAAGGATCACCATTACAACTTGATAAACGTAAAATATCATGTGTTGAAAACGGTCAGTCAGGGATATTTATTTGTTTATTAAGTTGCTGCATGATTTAATAATAGAATTTTATATTTTTTTCTTGAGCTTTGATTTCAGAGCTGTAAAACTACAAAAACAGCCACTTATTTGATTATTATTCCTTACTCTTTTTTAATTTGCACATTTTTTTAACTCAAAAGAAAAGACAAATGAAATTCCCTTTAATATTTTGGAACCCTAATTTTAAATTTACAGGAAAAACAAATTAGTGTGGATATAGCGTGAAATGAATTAATTACAACAAAACAATACATATCAGTTGCATGTCACTTAGTATGGTGGTGCACACCTATAGTCCTAGCACTTTGGAGGCTGAGGTAGGAGGACCGTTGTGACTTGGAGGTCAGCCTGGGCTACAGAATGAGTGCAAGACTAGCCTGCACTGCAAAGTGAGACACTGTCTCAAAAGAAAAAAAAAGACATCACCTTTTAATATATTATTTGACAAGTGAAATAAATTTGCTGATATCCTTTAATATTTTAATTGACTTATCTATGTTTTCATTTGGTGTTTGTGAATGAAACAATATCATAAAAGAAGCAAAGTTACAGACAAAAGTAAAAATTAAGTTGTTGACTCCGCAAAATTCCTAATCTCAAAATTTTTAAATCTATAATCATTGATTTTACTCTAGCATTACAAAGGAAGTAGCCATTTATTAGGATGGGAGCGAAGGAAGGAAAGAAGGAAAGTAAAGTAAAGGAAGGGAGACTGGGAGGGAGGGAGACAGGGAAGGAGAGAAAGAGAGAGGGGGAAGAAAAGAGGGAGAAAGAGAGAGGATAGAAGGAGACAGGAAAGGAGGGAGAGAGAGAGGGAGGGAAGAAGGGAGCAAAGGAGGGAAGGAAGGAGGGAGGGAAAAGTTGCTGTTCTGTACCAAGAATCAAACTAAAGCCCTTCATATAAAGCAAGTAGTCTAGTATCCTTAATAAGATTCTGGAAATGAAGAAAGTATGGGTTAAAGGAAGAAAAAGATCAAATTCCTAACTAGTAAAAGGAACAAAGACTTGCAGTTTACATATAAAATATTTATTTGTGGATTGGCAAGATAGTTCAGTGGACTAAGCGACTGCTTAGACAAGTACAGGAACAAGGATTTGATCCTCAGCACCACAGGCCATGAAGGCCCTGCATCCAGGCGCACTGAGTCAGCCACTGAGACCAGGCATGGGGTGCATGCCTGTAATGCAAGCGCTAGGGAGGCTGAAAACAGGACGATCACTGCGAGGGTGAGCTGTGTAGTGAGACCCTGTTCCAAATGCATTAAAAATAAAATAAAATATTTCATTGTGATACCTTTTTATACATATTACTTACAAATATCACCTGAATTATTTCTATTACTGTTTGCAATGCTTTGATTATATGATTAAAAAATTGTACCCTTTATATTATGAAAAAACATGCATGATCATGTGTAAAGTTAAAAATACAACATTTGTTTTATGTTGTATTCAACAAGTTTTCTGAGCAAAAGACATTTGTAAGTTATAACAATTGTATAAATATAATTATATATGTATTATAAATAAATTAGTTATGGCATCATTTATCAGGGAAAGAAATCCTGACAGTTTTTGCTTTCTTTCTGCATATAGAAGTCATGCAAATAATAAATGCAAAAGTGAAATATCGCTTAAAATGATTATTGGGAACACATTGAAGGTGAGTTAGCCCATCTGTAATTTCACTTGGATGCCTCTACCCTTACTTTTCTGATTCCCTTGGCCTTTGTTATTAATAAATAGTAGTCAGAGAGGCTGTTGTGTCTTGTGTTCCTTTCAGATTCTTCTCTGACATAGCTCACTGCCACAAGCACACACATATTTACCCCAACTCTACCTATTTCAGATTTTGCTCGTGCACTTCCATTACCAAGGCCAGAACAAAGTCTCATCCTAGTTATATAATGCAAGGTGTATCTAATGGCTTAATTAAAATTAAGCTTTTCAGGGCAGGGGAGATGGCTCAGTGAAATAAGCACTTCTTGGCAAGTGCAAGGGCCTGAGTTTAATCCCCGGTTCCGAAAAAAAAAATTAAGCTTTGCAAATAAACCTTTGATTTTAAAATTTGCTTAACATGTAGATACTGAAATTGCTATGGCATTACAAAATCTTTCTTTTGAAGTAGAATCTTGATTAGTTGTTTGTGTGCTAACTGGATATTAAATGATATAAATGAAGTGCTTCACATTTTAAAAATGCGTATTTATTTCAGAGAGGAAAAGTTTTTAAAACACATTATCTTCAGCTCTGCTTCATGGGCTGCATTGCCCTGAATGCTAAGGAGTACCTAATGGCCACAGACCTGACCAGGACCCTGTAGCATTTTTCTCAAAACAGTATATTAAAAGTGAATAAACTCACAGCAATGAATGCAAGGCAAATGTTTTCTGGCATGACCTCTAGCATAAAATACCAAATGATGATCTTTATTTCTATCTGATTAATTATGAATTTATTAAAAATCATCCATGCTACATTATTAAGCTGACTTCATCTTTTGATTTTTAACTTTCTTTTGAAATCAGTTATAAAGTCCATTATTTACTTAAACATAATCTTTAATAGAAAAATAATTATTATGTTAGTGGTCTATTATTCAAATTTTATTTATTTTTTAAATGAGTTTCAAATGATATATAAGGAAAATACTTTTTTCTACTGTATTTAAATGACTTTTTTGATATCTGACCCCAAAATGGCAGTCAACAAAATAAAACTAGACAATTGTAAATGCATCAAACAGAAGCCTCTGCGCAAAATTGTAGTGAATTAATAGCCCAAGGAATGGACTACAACAGTCCTTAATAAGATTAATATCCTCATATCTGATTAAGGATTAGTATGCACATCTATAAGGAGGTCATTACCACACAATAAATAACCTTGATTTAAAATGGGCAAAGACTTGGATAGATATTTCTCTAAAGAAGTCCTACAAATGATCAAGAGGTACATGAAAAAATTCTGAGCATCCAGCAGTGTATGGCACAGCATCTTCCAGAATGACTCTTATCAGGGTAAAGATACCAAGTGCAGATGCTAAGACGGAGGAAAGAAAAACCCACTGTGATGTCAGTGAGAATGTCAATTAGTACTACCATTGTACAAACCATATCAGTGTTTCCCTCCAAGTTTAACATTGAACTTCCCTGTGATCTAACATAGGGAAAGAAAACCCAGTATTCCAGAAAGATACTTGTGCTCTTACATTTATTGCAGCGCTATTCACAATAATTGTATATGAGATCAACTAAAGTGTCCACCAATAGATCAACAGATTAAGAAAATGTAACATATTGATGCTATGGAACACGATGCAGTGTGAAAATAAAATGAGGAATCTAGTCATTTGAAATAATATGGATGAAAGTCAAAGTTATTATGCTAAATAAAATAAGCCCAGACAAAGAAATAGCAATATTGTATGATCTTACTTACATGTGGGATCAAAAATGGTGAAATTCAAACTCACAAATGAGGCAATTAAAATAGCAGCTACCGGGGGTTAGGGCAGAGGATGGAGCATTTAGTTAAAGGTTGTGCAATTTTGTCCACACAGGACAGGTGGCCTTTGAAGAACTATCGTAGAGCATGATGAAGTTAGTTAATAAGGCATTTTGTAATTTAAATGTATGTATTTGTTACAGGTTCTCACTACACACTCAGACTCCTAGTGAGCCTCCTGTTTAAAGCCTCCCCAGCTGTGGGAATACAGGCATGTCCCGCCACATCTGGTCTTGGAGGCCAGCTCAGCATGCTTTGACTCACAACCTGCGTGGCCCGTGGTGCCAGGGATCAAACCCCAGTCCCCATGCTTGCCTAAGCAGACAGTCCACTGAGCTGTCAGCTGGCCCGTATAATTGAAAATTTTCAAGTGTATATTTATATTTTAAATGTTCTCCCCAAATACACAAGAAAATATTAAATATATGAGATTGCAGAAATGATAACTTGATTTAATCATTACTCAATGTACACATGTGCAAAAATACTTGAATACATACAATGTTCTTCAAATAAAAGTTTAAAACATCATTTTAAGTTGTTCGTATCTTAAATCTATTGACTGACATGCGAAAATGGTATTTATAGCATGTTGTACAGAGGACTTTTCAAATTTAAAATTAAAGTACAAATGACAAAGTGGTTTTAAGATAAAAGATACCTGGCTAGCAAGATAGCTCAGCAGTCTAAAACACCTACTTAAGCAAGCTTAGGCAAGTCTAGGGACCATCGTTTGATTCCCAGCACCACATACTGCACCAATCCTGCCCCCAGAGTGGGCTGAGCCAGCCACAA
>PVKA01028558.1:0-29248 GCA_004027165.1 Ctenomys sociabilis
AGAGGGGGAAGGGGAGGGGGAAGAGGAAGGGGAGGAAGGTGAGAGACCAGGGGAGAAATTGGAAGGGGAGAAAGAGGGGGAACAGGAAGAAAAAGAGGAAGGAGAAAAGGAAGGAGAGGAAGAAGGGGAAGGGGAAGAAAACAGGACAGATGGAGAAAACGAGGAAGAGGTAGACAATAAACGAGAAGGGAAATACCAAGAGGCAAGTAAAATGAGTGAAAAGCAGAGTGATACAGAAAAATCAAAGGTGAGCAAAATAAGATCTATGAAATATAACAAACATAGAACACATCAAAGAAAGCTGACTACTAACCCAGAGGGAAAGGTGAAAGAGCAAAGGTTCAAAATGGCAGAGCAGCCAAAGCAACTTTTAGACAATGTGCCACCACATTCCAGAAAATTCTGGAATAATGTATTACCACATTATTTGGATTTGACTTGACTGTAGCCAGCCAAATCATTTTAGTGTCTTTCATGTAAGAGGTACTCTTTGCATTTTGTTAAACTAGCTTTCTATCATGATTATTTTAAATGGGGTAAAGAAACAAGTGCCAGGTGTGGTGGTGCATACCTAGCACTCCAGAGGCTGAGACAGGAGGATTGCTGAGAGTTTGAGGCCATCCTGGTCTATGATAGTGAGACCCTACCTCAAAAAAGAAACTATTGGCAGTTTTCTTAAGGTATCGATGGCCACAGAAATCACTGATAAATTTCAGTTTCTCTTACACTGGTAGCTTTTTGTATTATAAATCTATAACTAGAAAATATTAAAAGGCTATATCAAATAGTTAACCTTGTGCATTCTTCATTGAAGGCAGATATATATATATATATATATATATATATATATATATATATATATATATATATATATATATGTATATTTTAGTCCATTTAAAAAAATAGTACAGATCCTGCCTATAACCCCAGCCCTGGAGAAGCTAAGGCATCCAGGGGATCACCTTGAGTTTAAGGCCAGCTTGAATTGCATAGCAAGACCCTCTCTCAAAACAAAAAAAGACAAATCTTTAAGGGCTGCCAGAACTTCTGAGTTATAAATTAGCACATTTTAAAAATCTTTGATTATAGTTTACCTACCATATAGGATAATTTTATAAGAATGGATGGTATTCTGAAATGAAAATGCGAAATTTACATTTTAAAGGACTGCTTCTGTTCTTTTATCTGTCTTGATCTTTTTTCACCAAAATCTACAAAGTGACAGCTATGTTAAATATTTAGATCATAATAATGTAATCTTTCTATATTACTGTCAAGGCAGATGTCAGTATAATGAAGTATAAATAAACTATATTATCTGAGATGTAAAATTTTTAAGTATTATCAGCTAAAGTTACTCACAGAGCCTCAGTTTTCTCATTTGTAAAACACAGTAGAAGAGATGATATGACTATAGTCTCTTCTAACTCTTAAATTCTTTTCATTTTGACAGGCTGATTTACACTATCATTTTATTTGTATAAAAACTTTTTAAGAAAAAAAACTTACGCTTTAAACTTTTATTCTTAAAATATTCTGATAGATCTAATACCTGTCTTTTGTAATTCTGTATTCCTAAAGTTTTCTAAGTTCTGAGCTTTTTAACTATCCTGTTAGAACCCTCATTCCTCATGTGTTATGTGCCCTCAAAGTAGTCTTTTATTAGCAATTATGTAATTCTCACTTTGTCTGTTGCATGTTAGAATATTTTAAGTAAAATAAAGATAAAAGATTAAATGTATGCTAGTAATTGTTTGTGAAAAACTAATATTAGATGTTGCATTTTAGAGAGATTAGCTTTCCACTAAAGTAATTTCAGTCTTTTTTTATAAAGTTTTCAATATATGTGATGTAACTAGTTTGTTTGAGTCTTGTGTACTCCTAGCTCCTTTTTCGGTTTATCTCCTTTACCAGTTAGTCACTTCCCTATCTGAACATGAGGGATTTATTACACTTTTATCAAGGAAGACTTTTCTTGTAGTATTTCAAATTTTTAAGGAAGATTTTGATGGTAAACACCCTGTGAATTTTGTGTAGTTGAATTCTTTGTACCTTTGCTTCCTTGTGAATAAGAAAGACTACAAGAAAAAGGACTAGAGTCAAATGAAGTAAAAAATTTCCTGGAAACAATTACAAATTGTATATTAGCTGGAAGTGTCTCTGGAAGCTTTCACTAACCAAATACCATGCTACGTCAGTTCATAAATGATTCTTTATGTGATTCCGTTTGCAAACTAAGTTGGATACAAACTGAATCAGATTTATTGGTTAGGTTCCATGTTAACCTTATGAGGAGATTTGATTTAGTTTTTGTCCAATTTGGTTTGAAATCATTGAGAGGGGCTGGGGATATAGCTCAATGGCACAGCACCTGCCTGGAAAGTATGAAATCCTGAGTTTGATTCTTGGTACCAAGGGAGAAAAAAACAAAAAAGCTGAAAAAGAGACTATTGAGAGAATTGAGTTTGTGAAGCCAGATATCACTTTCATTAACTTGCCATTGTATTCCTTGACCACATTCTGACACATCCACTAAGTATTTTTCTTTCTTTTTTTTTGGGGGGGTGGTCCAGGGATTAAACTAAGGACCTTGCACTTGCCAGGCAAGCACTTATTCCACTGAGCTATCTCCCCAGCCCTAAAATACTTTTTTTTTTTTTTTTGGTCTGTTAAGTATTTTTAGAGTATAATTTATACTGTGTTAATGTGTATATGCCAAATATTGTTGTTTAAAAGTAGACTTCAAGTATTTTAGTGAGATGAATGACTTAGAATTCATAAAGTCAATTTATAAGGACATTCCATGAAGAAGAAAAACCCTTAGACTCAAGTTATTAATGTTAATGGTAGGGGTATTTATGTTCCCTTTGGGAAATAATCAACCACTGAAATGGTGTTCTAAAGTGTACCCATCTCAATTTTTTTTAGTAAGGGTTTACAGGGTCTCAGTACATAGATCAGACTCGTAGTGATCTGCCTGTGTTCAGTCTCCCAAGCACTAGAATTACAGGTGTGTGCCACCATGCCCAGTCTCAGTCGCCATCTTACCATACTCCAGGGGCACAGCCAGCATGGCACACCAGGGATCAAACCCTGACTGCTGCAGCTGCCTAAGCAGGCACTTAATCACTGAGCTATTTGTCCAGCCCTCCAATCTCAGTTTTGAACATTTTTACTGGTACTCAGAATCAAACTCAGGACCTCATACTTGCCAAGCAGGCACTGTGTTGCTGAGCTATATTCCTGGTCCAAGTTTTGAACTTTTAAATAGCATTGCTTACCCATTTCCCTGGCCAACATCTTTTTGTGCTCTTAGAAGGAGTAGCTCCTGTGAGTGTAGTATTCAGGTCAAAAGAACACTGGCCTAGTTATGTTAGACCAGTACCCTACTGTAGCTTCGTACTTTGATACTGCATGAATCTGTACTACTTTCTCAGTCTTTTCAGGCCTTTTTTTCTTCATCTGTAAAAGCATGGAATTAGAATGGGTGATCTAAGTGATTCTGTAGAAATGCTAGCTCGAGCTTTGTCAGAACCAGAATTACTGTTGCTCCTTTTCCTCAGTAGTCATGAGTCACCCAAATCAACCCACTTATAAGTAACTTATAGTTGCAGTGATCCTAAAGTAAGCATTGCCACTGTCTGCCCACTGTGCTGTGAACATTTCTTTAATCATGTGTGTCAGATATAGTGCCTTCTAATGCTAATGGAAAGGAGTTTATTAGTGTTTAATGGTGGGATGGCATAAGGGATGGAAGTGATTTAAATATTCATAACTAATGTATTTTAGAAGAGAAAGTGAAATTAAGAATGAGGTCATTTTGTCCCTTATGAGTTACATATGGTTATATACATTAAGGTTCCTTATTTGTTGTTCTCATCCATTGGTTGATCAAGCTTTTACTGTAGTTTATTACTGATCATTACTAAGGGAAGTGTGAGTTGTGTGTATAGAAAACCCCTTGAGTTACAGTTTTCTAATGAGGACTCTGGCAGACAAAGACTTTAAGGTAAGCTACAAAGGAATATCCAGAAGCCCCTGCTTCTGAACAGCAGCACTGGAGGTGAGTATAACTGAACTGTCCTTTATTAATTCAATATAGAGATAAACTTGCTATTTATGTATATATAAAAGATAAAATGCACCATGAAAGAAGGTGCTTTAATCCCTTGCTTCATACTTTTTATTGTATAAACTCAATGGTAGTATCTGACAAGGCTTAATATTTGATTTATATTATTCATTCAACAAATATTTATGTAATAAACACCAAAGAAAAACTTCAAGTCAGGTAGATCCCATGAAATGAGAACAGCTTATGATCTACTTCCTGAGACCCTGTTACTTGCCAGGAACATTAGGTATATATTCTCCAGAGAATACCAAAGTAGCTCTATCTTAAATATTTCTTAAAAGTCCCTACTGTCTCCTGGTACCCCTATGTTCTTATCCAGGGCTGCCAAAAGATAAAAGCATAACCTAAAGTCTGTGACTTTTCTGCATTAAATCCTTTAATGTGAAGAAGTGTTTGAGATTTAGGTATGCAGTTAATAAGATTTAGCCCCTGAATTCAAGGAACTTTACAAGCTGAGCAGGAAATTTACTAGTGCAGTTAAATAAATGTGTTAAGAGTGGAACTTAACCTATCACAGAGAAAAGTTAGGAAAGGGCCTCCTAGAAGAGGGTGGGGAAACTTGAATTGAGTCATGTCAAGTAAAATGTAATCACACAAAGGGGCCAGGAGAATGAGGGCTTTCCAAGGTTATGGGAATCCTGTGTGAGTTAGGCGTAATAGCCTATAGTATACTTTTGTCTTAGAAAGGCAAAGAATTTATGTGTTTGTGAATCATGTTAAAGGTATGAATACTTGAGTTTTTATAAATCATTATGGCAGCAATATGAAGGGTATACTTAAAGGGGACAGCATAACTCAGGGACCCTAGTTATGGGGCAATTATAGTAGACTAAAGAATGAAGGGGACCTGAACTAGGACAGTGAGAATGAAGACTTGGGGACCTTAACATGGAAAAATATTTAAAGGTAAAATTGGAAGGTTTGGTAAAGTTAAGTAGCTGGGAAGGAAGGGGAAAAGCAACCCTTTCTCATTTCTGGCCTAAAGAACTGGGTTGAAAGGGCTATTCACCAAGTTTGAAAATAGGGGATAGGAGTATGTTTGGAAGATGGCCTTTAAATTGGTGATTTTTTTGGATGATCACCAGAAAAATGTGCATAAGGATGATATTTTTATGTGTCTGGATCTCGTGAGTAGCTGAATATCACCAGCTTATATTCATAGCTAAAACTGGATTTGTATGAGAGGAGGTGTTCCTAGTATGAAAAGAAAGAAAGAATTTAGGGGAACATCAATATGTATGGGGGAGGTGAGAAAACAAAAGTAGAAAAAGAGGTGGCAGGCCCTCACCTGTGGTAGTGAAATGCTGTCCAAACTAAGGAAGGGATTTCTGGGAGGAAAGAGTAGTAGAAGCTTCAGTGAAGACCATTAGGAGGAAGCCTCTTAGTAAGAGAACCAGGGAAGAACTCATATTGCCAGCAAGGAATGGGTTCCAGAAAGTCTCTTTTTATGGAGGAGTAGAATTGTGACTGAAATCTGAAAACCAAATGTCAGATATAAAGTATACCAGGCATATTTTTTTGGCTTAGGATTGGAGATCTGTATTCCAGAGACTTGAGTCTCTGGGGAAAACATCCTACATTTTTATTTGCTGTTAATGTGTACAGTGGTACATAAGAATAGGATGTTATTGGTGGGAGCTTATGAACCAAATGAACTCTGTGATGCCTTAAGCATTAGTGAAGTAAAAAACATACAACTGTGAAGGCAGCCCTTCTATACTTTAAATTATGTTGGGCAAAGTTCAAAAAGATTGTGGAGCCGGGTGTGGTGGTGCATGCCTGTAATCCCAGCACTTGGGAGGCTGAGGCAGGAGGATTGTTGTGAGTTCAAGACCAGCTTGAGCTACAAATTGAGTTTGAGGCCATCCTGAACTGCATAGTGAGACCCTGTCTCAAAAAGACATTAAAAAAAAAAAAAAAGATTGTGGAATCTGGAGTTTAGAACACTGTAGAGACCTGGGAAAAGTTTTCGTTTTTCTAGATTTTTTTTGTTGGTATTTGCTTTTATACCTTTATGCATCACATTTTCTCTCATTTAATGAAGGGTGTTTTGATAATTAAGTTACTTTCACACCTGGGATGTTACAGGCACTCAGAAAATGATAACCTATGTCACTTATGTTCTCATCTCATCAAGTCAGGTACAAAGTTATATTCAGAAATCTCCAAGTTACTGAAGTGTACGGACTTAATCCTATGAACTTGACTTCTACTTAACTACAACCAAAAATTATTTATACATATAGATCTGTGGGAATGATGTGGATGTTGATGATGATGATCTTTAAGCATGAGGTAGAGTGAAACACTTACACACCTCACATAGGTCAGTAATGCCCCTCAAAATGTGAAGCATAGTGAAAGGCTGATCACATACATGTGGTAGTACTGAACACATTTCCCTCTGTGCCCTAACACTTTTTGCAAAATATATATGAAAAACTTCCATAGAAAGTATAAGTAATGTTGTTGAAGGAAAATGATGAGAAATCACAAATCTGAAAATGAGAATAAAAATGTCTACTGCCAGTATATCCTATAGCCTGAATGTTTGATTCTTTCATTTTTGTGGGCTTGCAAACCAGAGTCCAAGTGAAATATTTATAATGGTTAAAATACAGAATTAAGAAGGAAAAAAGGGATTCGTGCCTAGAAAGAAGGAAGCCTTTATAGATTAAAATCAAATGTTATAAGAAGCCAAGAATTTAGACATCACAGCTGGTGGCCCATGGGTGTGATAAGAACTTCAGACTTAAATGTTTGCTATTATATACAGTGATTTTTTTATTTGAATAGATTGCCAACAATGAAGTTTGAAGAGACTTCATGTCTTTTGATGTTTCTTGGAAAGTCTGAGACTGTGAGAGCATCCTCCCTGAAACAATCGTTAAGATGCACAGAGGCTCCTCCAGTACTGTTCCCCTGGGAACCCATGGCTGCTTCCCATAAGCACACAGCTCTCTTTTCATCCCCTGCCCTACCCTACGGGTTCCTGGCTCAGAAAAAGAGAAAGTATAGACAAGAGTAAAACAAATAACTGAATACCTTAGATGAATAATTTTCTAATGGTATTACCTGGGACATTATAGCAAAATATGCTCAAGATTCTTGATTTTTGACAGGTCTCAATGTATGCTAACTAGTTTTTTATGGAGGAGCCTTTATAAGATTACTTATATACAAATATAATGCAGTATTAGTTTTTTTTTTTTCCTCTGTAAGCGGTCTTAAATCTTTAAGTCTGAAGAAGATGTTTGCTAATATTATTTTCCCATTTCATAGCCTATAACATACATTAATTAGGTACTAGTGTAAGGTCATGAGTGATAGAACAAGGATTAGAAAACAGTGGTTAGCCTTTGTACTTCATGTCCTTCCCATTCCTCACCACTGTATCAGTAATGATTTCTAGTATAATTAAAACATGAACTGGAATGTTAACTTCTTGTCCTAAAAAACAAAACAAAACAAAACAAAACCCTCTATAAACTGTAGTTTAAAATATACACTGTCCTGCTTAGTAAAACTTAGATATAAATTTTTATTATTTGTTAACCTATTTGAAGAATATTCTGTACCCTAAATGACACTGAAACATCTTAAGTCCAGAATTGTAGCATAAACTTCTTTGCTTTAGATTTTTATGGGGTTTACATTCTTTCACTTTAAAAAATATAATGCATGGAAAAAACTGTATTGTATACATGTATAGCTCAGAGTACTTACTGCAAACTCAGTGCACTCAATAACAAATCAGTTAGCATCCAAATGAAGGAAAAGCCAAATCAGCTCCCCAGAAGTTTCTTCTTCTTTAACCTCTTCCAGTCATTTCCCATTTCCTCTGTCAGAATAAACACTGTGCCAACTTCTAGTATCAATGTCTAGTTTCTAAAGCATACAATATAATTGGTGGGAAGGCAAATGGGGGCTGGGGCTAAAGCCTGAGATCTCATACGTAATAAGTAAGTACTGTTCCACTGAGCTACACCCAACCCTGTGATTATGTTTTTAAGCAAACTGAAACCTCACAAGAAATATGGGTGTTCTTGATAGTTCCCATTAAGATCTATAAAGAGTGTTGCTTTGGGCCAGACCAAAAACTACAGCTCACTGTAGTTTTTTGAAACAAGTACCTTTTATGAGAGGTCAGACCCATTTCTTTTCTGTTGACCATTCCAGGGTACCACTTTATGTTTAGATTTTACATAAATTTATCCTTTCTTTTTATAAATGACAGTATTCTGCTAATGTCTCCTAAAATGTTTCAATTTAAAGGTAAGTACTTTCTGTGATTTAAAGTATTTGTTTAGATGTGTGTAGAATAATTTTCAGTGTGGTTAATAATGCAAAGGGCTAAACTCAATGTGAAATTTGATGAAAAATGTCATTTTCCAATAGTTCTGTGATAAATTTTTTTAGTCATTTAGTGAAATTATAGTTCATTATGAGTAGTGTGTTTTATTTCTAAAATAAGGTAAAACTTCAAATTTTTGTTTATTATAGCATGATATGCAGTGATAACAGTAATACCCATTTGAAGTTGAACCAGGTGCTGGTTAGTTAAATTTTTCAAGTAAGAACTATATTAGGAACCCCTCTGACTAACCGTCCCTCTGTGAGACAGAAGTATATAGTCTGAAATTCTGTCTTAGCACTACTCTTTCTAAGTTGCTTTTCATTTATGTACTTCTGTGAATGCATCTATTAACCATAAGTTTTTAATGTAGTAATCTTGCTTTTCATTTCACAATATATACTATAGGTCACCTAGAGGGAAAGTCATGCAGGAAAAAGATAAAATTTTAAAGATCACTGGTAAATGGTTAATGCTACCTAATATAACTTTAAAAAAAACTTAGTATAGGATTAAAAACTAAAACTTTTCTGCCTGTTCTTAATAATCATTACATGATTTACTCTCAGTTGTCAAATGTGTAGACAGGTTATTTTATAATTTGGACTGGCTAGATGGTAGCCAGCTAAAGTTTGGCCTCTGCTTGGTTTTCTCTCTGCCTTTAATACCCAAGAGCAAAGTATTTAAACTGTCAATGTCGTATATTTTTCCTAGAATGTAAATAGTACTTAACTTTCAGAAATGTCAGTGAATTTTACTTCTAGAAGGATCCTAAATCCTAATGTTTTAGAAACTGAACATAACAGACACAATTATTTTATACTGCTGAAGTAAATAGAATGGAAAGCTTTTTACTTGTCTCAAATTTAAAAGGAGTCCTAAGAGACACCTTAGAGAACATATTAATTTGTTTTCCATTTAGGTCTAGCAATAGTTAGAGTTTTGGGAATTCTAGTAATCGACATCGAGTAGCATACATAAATTTTTGGTAATGCATTTAACTTGATATTCAGTATTGATTATACAGCATTTCTACAACTTCTATGTGTGATTTAATCTACATGTTTTAATTGGTGTAAATTAATTAAGACAGAAGGATCAAACATTTTACAAAAGAAAATCTCACTCTTCTTTGATAATTAATTTTGTCACAGGATCCAGAATTTTCAGAAACTGAAGACATAGAATCAGAAGACATGGATAAAGACATTAATGTCAAAAATCATAAAGATGAGGTGAAATCTGTGGCTGATGTTGAAAAAGAAGCATCAGAAAATATTGACGTTGACTCAGCTGTTGTTGATGAAAAGGTATAAGAATAGGTGTTTTAGTCCCAAGATCCTGCCTAAGAAAAACATATTAGGCCCTTGGTCCCTGAAGAAGCCAGATTCTGTTTTATTTTGGGAGGATAAATACTTCTGTGTACAACTTCCTGTGCCTTTGGCTTTTATGAATCAAGCAAATGTCTCTAGTGAACTTTTTCCCCTGTCTGGTAGCATTCTATTTCCTGCACAAGTGGGAGTCAAATGGTTTGATCCATGATGTTCCTTTGTTGGCTGGGGCACAAAACAAAGTTGGGCACCTGGTATTTGAAATGTTAAAGGCACAAATTTTAAGAGTCCAGGTGCAGGTGGCAGAAATGGAATTATATATATATATATATATATATATATATATATATATATATATATATATATATATATATATATACAAAGAAAGTTGGCCACAATAGTATTTGAGGTTGTGATCAGTTTGTGATAGGTACAATGTAACAGAATTGTGAAGTCCAAGACTAAATGACATTGTATTCTTTTTGACTTTTAGAACCTCTCCTGCAGAACACGGACTAGTCATGCTTTTTAATTGACAAGATACTGTTATCCTTGCTCTGTGCAAAGATCTTATATAACTTTATTCCCTTTTAGTCCTGTTCTTAATAATTTTTATTAATGTATACAACTGATGTGTACTTGTGAGACATGTATCATTTTGTTACTTTGTCTTTTTAACTTACAAAACGTTATTGGTCTGTACAGGTCATTCTCTTCTTTGGTTCCTTCTGTTTCTAAGGTTTCTTACTGTAGCTAGGGAATAAATATTCTAGCAGTTACTTTTTTTCTTTCAGAAGGGTAAAACTATTCTGTTTAGAGAATTTATAAATTCATTTTAGAATGATCCCTAAAAGTTTTAACATAATCATTTGGTACCAATTTAACCAATTACAAAATGTTGAGACAAGTCATATTCGTAAATCTTCTTTGAAGAGAATTCCTAAATCTTCTTTGAAGAGAATTCTTGAATCATACAGTTTTTTTAGCCATAGAATTTTAAGCTAAAAGAGTATTAGTAATCAGCATCTAACAGTCCTCATTTTATCCCAAAATAGTGTGTAATATTCCAAATTTATATCATTAGTTAAAGGCAGCCTCTGGAATCCTCCTTGAAAACCAAGACTGTTTTCTAGCACAGAACAAACACACTTTTATCATATTGTTTCTTTATTGTTTATAGGAGGAAAAAGCCAAAGTAAAAGAATGGGTTGTTCATGAATACAATGAAAATCCAAAAGGTATGAGCACATTTAACTTTGAAAGCTGTTTTTCCCTTTTGAAATTTATTTAATCAAAATTTGAAGGTATTAGGGCCGGCCAGATACATTAAAGTGCCTGTTTAGGCAGAGTGCAGCAATTCAGATTCGATCCCCTGCATGCCATGCTGGCCCCACCTCTGGGGTGCACTGATATGGTGATTGAGACTGGGTGTGGTGGTGTGCACCTATAATCCCAGCACTTGGGAGGCTGAAAAACGAGGATCACTACAAGTCTGATCTGTGTAGTGAGACCCTGTAGACCTTTACTAAATACATACAAAATGTGATCTAAAATTTGAAGGTATTGAATGTTTTATTAATGTGTTTATGAAACATAATTACATTTGTTTTGTGAAACTGGTACATATGCATAGCATATCTTGGTCATTTCTATCATTTTACCCCTGCTCCATACCCCTCATTCTCTTTCACATTTCCAATTAAGTCAGGAAATGGCTTTTTGTCTTCCTGTCATCTCTCCATTGACTTTATTTATGTTTTGAGTTTTTAAGAGTAGTCATAGGAGCATCCTTTTACAAAAAACATGTATATGCACATATATGTAATTAGATAACTACAAACTCACATGTATTTTCTTTTGTATACATTTTACTATCACGTGATCCTGACCTTAAGGTATGAAATAGCATAACATGGACTTATCTCTCTTGTAACAACCGTAGCCTTTCCACATACATATTATTCACACCATTCATGTGTGCTCATATGTCAGTGTTGAGGGATTCAGAAAAGCTTTTTATGACTTTTCCCCCTACTTAGTCAGTATTATTAAGTCAGTTGTTTAATCCAAATTGTAACTTATATCTCTAGTGGCCACTGTGTACCTTTTTGCCCAAATTAGTATACTTAGCCTGGCCTAGTGCCCCAGGTTTCATTCATTTATTAAAATTAAATAGAAGCTCTAAATTGTTAATTATATGAAACAAAAATTACATATGCCTCATAATGTACTTTAAAGATAATTACTCAATTATATAATATTTGGCTTAATTCTAAATACCAAAAAATAACATCTCTTTTTTTTTTTTGTGGAACTGGGGATTGAACTCAGGCCCTTGTGCTTGCCAGGGAAGCGCTCCACCGAGCCATCTCCCTGGCCGCCCCCTTTTTAACATTTTATTTGAATGCAAAATATTGGACTGTAACTAGGTTAATTTAAAACAATTTATATTTTTACAATAAGTCTTCTCTAATATTTCCCATCATCTTTGTAGCTATATTTTGGTATAGGTCACCTAAAGATTTCACTATTGGTCAGGTCTTTTCAGACATTTAACGGTAACTCAGCTTTTTCGGAAATATACAGTATAGACACTGTCTACTACTCTACCAGTAAACTTTTGTGTGTTAACCCACAACTCAACAGTTGATGAAGAGTTTCACTGGAATCATCAGGTATTTCCTTTTTTTCATTAATTACAACAGTATTTTTTAAAATATATCCAATTGTAGGAAGCTTGTATAATTGTGAAAAGAACAGTTCTTCAGAGGCTGTGGAAGTTAGTACATCAGTACCAAGTACAAACGTAAAAATACCAAAAAAAGTAAGTAAAATAAATTTTTACATTTTAGTGTTAAGATTAAAATTGTTCCTTCTACTTCTCATGTGGTGATCCGCATAATTTACTTACTTTAGTATGTGTTTTCATGGTCCAAAATTGATGTAAAAGATTTCAGGTTGATGTTACACATTTTTACTAAACTGGCTTCCTTCTGGTTACTATTTGTCTAAAAATCTTTTTTTTCTCTTTTTTTTCCTTGTATTTTAGATGTATCCCTTGTAAATAGCCTATACAGCTGGACAGTGCCTTTGAAATTTTCACATGCATACCTTAAATTTATTTTATTTTTTATTTATTTGTTTTTATTTTATTGAAGTACAAATATCAATGAGACAGTTTTAAAACACCTTAACATGATGGATTCATTAAATTAATACATTGCAAACTGTTTTCATAATGTTTTGGTATCGTACAAGGTGCATACATGATATTATATTTACAGATGTTATTTTAGCAGATGTCTCTTATCAGTAAATTAAGAGTGTAGCTGCTTGCTTACCTTATTTTTTATACCTGAATTATATCAAAAATTCAATAATTATTTTCCTAATGGATGACCATAGTACTAGAAGCCGACATAATATTCTGTCCAACCACCATTAGTGCAAATCTTGCCTCTCTTAGGATTATGTAGAAGCACAGCGTTATCTATCCCAACTGTACTGTCCATACACACACATCATGATTCTGCCTTTCTGTACCCCTTCCTTTGTCTACACCTGTCAAAGATGGGCACTCCATTGTCATTCAACCAATTTAGGTGCCTGCCCTCGACAACACAGTAATGTTCCTTTTTCGCAGTTAATAATAGGATCTTTTTGTTTTTGGAGGAACTGGGGACTGAACTCAGGCCCTTGCTTGTGCCATGGAAGCACTTATTCCACTGAGCCATTTCCCTGGCCCGTTTGATTTTTTTTTTTTTTTTTTTTTTTAGCAATAAGAGGATCAATTTTTTTTTATCTTAAAATAGTTTTTTCTTTAATATCCTTTCCTTCTCATTTTACGTTATTGTACCCAGTGTTTTAATTTTTTGACTTCACAAATCATGTTTTTTGTTTTTCTGCCATTTGCTTTACTCATCATTCCTTTTTATATCTCAGAGAACCTTTTTAAGCTCCTTGTTCTTCCAGAAGAAACCCTTTGGAAGTTCTTGTCATAGATGCCCGTGGGTAGTTCATACCTTGAGTTTCTGTTCACTTGATAGCATGATCATAGCAGCTATTTTCTTAGCATAAATGCCCATGACTACTGTTAATACTTCTTTATTATAATTGCTTATAAATTTGTGTATAACATGCCATTCCTCTTTGGCTCTCCTTTTAGATTGCTTGATTATCTTTGATGTTTCAGTTCACTATGAGATGCCTAGGTGTGAATTGTTTTATAACTTCCTGGAAACTGATTATGACTTTGATTGGGAATCTGAGACTGTCACTCATAGTTTTTAAAAATAGTATGCATTGTATGTTGTAATATAGCCTTTGTTTCCTTTTGAACTCTGATACAACATTTGTTTTGTTAGCTACATCTTTTAACATCAACTTCATATCTTTATACTGTGTGATAATTTGGGTTATTTCAGGGCTTCTGTTGATTTTATTTTACTGAGACTTATTTAATCTACCCATTGAGTTTTAATTTTAATGATTATACTTCCTCACTTTTAAGTGAAGTTTTATTTTGGTTCTTTTTAAAATCAACTTGGTCTTTTTTTATTACAAATTTGGTGTCTTGCTTTAGGTAATTTAAGTGTATTTATTTTCTGCTAAGTATTTGTTAATTCCAGTGTCAGTTTAAGAGTTGAAACTGTTTCCTGAATGACTTGCTAAGGAAGACTTGCTGAAGGTGCCTTGTGTCCATATGTGTTTTGAAATTTGGATTGTGTTCAACCAGAAACACATAGGAAATCCTGTGAGGCCTACATTAGAGTGAGTCTATCCATAGAGAATATTTATTGGCCTCTCTGTGATCTCTGAAGTGGCTAAAGAAACACTTCAGGTTAATATCTTCCTTAAGGATTATCTACCTATACTGGCAATATGAGCTTCAAAGTAACCTCAGCAAAACATTTTTCTTCACTAAAATGCCAGACAAGAAAGGCATGTATGTTGTTATTTCGCAGCGTTTCCTGTGCCACTTACATCAAGGGCATAGTCTTTAGAGAAGCCCTACATCAAGGAAGGACTCTTCCAGTTTCCCACATTTTGTCAGTCTGAATTTGTGAAAACCCAGGGGTCTATATCATGAGGCTAACAAATGCCATTTCAACTCTCACCTCTGATGATGGTTGTTTCTTCCACATTTTTTTGGCCTGTAGGGATTTCCCTTAATTTTTTTGTGAGATGACTTATACATTATAAAATTTTATTCACGTACTTATTGAGCATTTCTTGGTATTTTGTAGTGGTAGAATGTTTTCAAGTTGTGTATTTCTCCAACATAGCCGGCATAGGAATGCCTCCATATTAATCTATAAAACCTTTTTCTAGAATCTTGACTTTTGAGTTACAGCTTTTAACTATAGTTCTTCCATTTTTAGACTGAAGATAAGCTTCCTATATTTTCCCCTGACTTCTGAGCCGCCTCACTTTCCAAATAATTTTGCTTCTGCAGACCTCTGTCCTCAGTGCTGGCTATCCTCTATTGGCCTGCTTCTTACACTTTGTCATTCCTCAGTCTCTTATATTATCTTTTCTGCCTGCTAGGAATCCTTAAGAATTCTCAAGTTAAAAAAAAAAGAATTCTCAAGTTAGTCTCATTTCTTCAGCTTTTACCTGTATTCTTAATATCTGACCTCCCCTGAGCAGCAGCTGCATGTCCCCTACTGCCTACTCAGACCCATAAGGCTTACATGGTGATCATTTGGAAACAGTAACATTTTTTCTAGAAATTCTGATCTATAGGAATAGTGAGGTATGCCCTCCTTCTCAGAATATTATAATAGAAGGTCTGTGTATCTAAGATACACTGGGGATAGCAGATATGCCCCCAAATGAACCATCTTGGTTATATTTAAATGCTGCAATCAGTAATATCCTAGTTTTTATCTTCCCCCACTCTTAACAATACAACAAAGTAGAATATTAAATTTTGTTTTTGAAGGAAAGTTATTATATATTGCCAAGATATCATTGATGTTTGTTAGATCCTGAAATGTTTTTTTGGGGGGTGGAATCATGTCTGTATTTTGGTAAAAGTGAAAAAGACTGATGAATGCTAAGAATGTGTCATTGTACTTGTGTCCCATAAAAATATGATGAAATGATGTTTATACTTGTTAAAAATGATACCAGTAAATACTAAGTGAATGTTTCACTTACTAAAATCTCTGTTTTTTCTAGAATTTCTTCCTAAAACGGATATCAGTGACAGGTCAGAAAATTCCACAGAATCCTATGGAGCCATTTTCAGAGATAAAACCAATAGGAGTTCAAGCAGCCATACAAAGCAATAAGAAAGAAGTCATAGGGCAAAATGATCATGGTGCTTCCTGCAATGTGGGGGTAAAATCAAGAACCTGTACAATACTATGAATACATGCTTTCATGGTTTACCAAGTGCATTAATAATTTATACTTGAAAAATGTTATAACTTCTAAAGGAATATGTCTGATAACAGACTTTTGCTTCTTTATTTTATTTTATTTTTTGGCGGAACCGGAATTGAACTCAGGCCCTTGCATTTGCCAGGCAATTGCTTATTCTGCTGAACTATCTCCTTGGCCCAAATAACAGACTTTTAAAGATACCAGTTTTATTTTGTTTTGGCTTGAACAGTATGACCAGTTTGATATTTATTTTAACAAGTAGTTATTTTATTTTATTTTATTGAAGAACAAATTAGCAATAAGGCAGTTTCAAATCGAATTAATAGGACAGATTTAACAATTAATACATTGCACATTGTTTTTGCAGTGGCTTTTTGTTGTACAAGGTGCATACATGATACTCCATCTACAAACACTATTAGAGCAGATGGCTCTAATCAATGTTTAAGAGAATATAGCTATATACCTATCTTTTTTGTTAAAGCTGAATTACAGTAACGTTTCAATAATTAACACTTTTTACACTGTTATCTTCCTAGTGGTTATCCATAGCACAAGAAACAGACAGGATATCCTGTCCAAATATTAGTGCAAAATTTCTCACAGAACTACACAAAAGTGCTGCATATTTATCCTAACTGTACTGTTTATACAAACACAGAATGGTTCTTCCTTTCTATTCCCCTGTTTTTTTTGTTTAGTCCTATCAAAAATTGGTATTCTATTGTCATTCAATTATTATAGGTGCTTGAATTCAGCGAAACAATCCAACACAGTCCACCAGTCCACAGTAATAGTGGGTTATCTGAACAAATTGTTGACTTCAGCTATTTACAGCTCAGCTTATTATTATGGCCTTATTTTATATACCTCATTTTTATACTTTTCTGCTGGATGGTTAAGACCGAGATAAAGCAAGACCCATATAACAAAAAATGTAACTTATGTCTGATACGGTCAGTCAAGTCCCCTCAGGTTTTATCTTGTAACCCTATAACTCACTCTGTAGATCCTTTGTCTGTGTCAGTCTTGTGGATGAGTCATTGCCATTACTTGACCAGTTTGCTCTCTGTGGAAGCCTGAGAGAAAGTTTTCTCTCTTTGTGACTCTCCCTAGGCACACTATAGATCATTGATCACATTCCTCTATGGCTCTATAATCTCCCTGATCAGAAAAACTGGGGTACTGCTAAGTTCCATGATATTATAATATGGGTTCTCATATGACCTGAGTCTTCACTGACTTTGAAAGGCTAGGGCCAAAATGTTAGCTGACCTTCAGCCCTTCTATTTCTCCAATTATTGATCTGCAAAGTGTGGCTGTTAACCATCCAGAAGAGAAGCTTACTGTTACCCTGTAAAATATGCAATTCAGTTTTCCCTAACTAACTGACTGACTTCTTTTTAGTTGTTGTTATACCTTTCCATTTGTATTTCTTCTTTTGATGTGTGTCTGATTTATTTCACTTATGAGGATATGTTCAAGTGGCATCCACTTCAGTATAAATGCTTCAAGTTTATTATTCTTTATAGCTGAGTAATACTACATTGCAGAGAAATACAAGATCTTTCTCAACCATTCCTCATGTGACGGTCATCTTGGTTGTTTCCAAGATTTTGTTATTACGAATTGTGGTGCTATAAACATAGGTACACATATATCACTCTGATGTGATGTCTTCAGTTCCTCCGGGAAAATTCCCACTAGGGGGATAGCTGGCTTGAATGGGATTTCCAGTCCAACTCTTTTGAGAAATCCCCACACTGATCTCCACAATGGTTGTTCCACTCTACATTCCCAACAGTAGTGGAGAAGTGTTCCCTTTTCCCCACATCCTCTCCAAAATTTGTTGTTGTTGGATTTCTTTATGATAGCCATTCTTTCAGGACTGAGATGGTATCTCAGTGTGGTTTTAACTTGCATTTCACTGATGGCTAACAATGTGGAACATTTTTTCACATATTTATTCGCTCCTTTAATTTTGTCCTCTGAGAAGAGTATATTCATCTCATATGCCCATTTCTGGATTAGGCCTTTAAATTTGAGGGCCCTAATATATATTAGTTCTTTATAAATTCTAGAGAGAAAAATCTTTGTCTGAGTGTTTCTTAGTTGAGATTTTTTCGAAATTTGTGGGTTGTCTTTTTACTTTTTTGACAATTTATTTTGATGTGCAGAAACTTCTCAAGAAGGGTTGATCCCAGTTGTTAAGTCTTTCAAGTGTTTCCCATGCGAATACATGTTTGTTCATGAACTCTTTGCCTACCCTATGTCTTCAAGAGTTCCTTCTCCTTTCTCTTCCAGGAGATTGAGTGTTTCTGTTTTAATATTTAAATCTTTAATCCATTTCGACTTTAACTTAGTGCATGGTGATAGACCTGGGTCAAGTTTTAGTTTTCAGCATGTAGAAAGTGAGTTTTTCCATCACCATTTGTTAAAGAGGCTATCTTTCTTCTAGTAAGCATGTTTGGCCCCTTTATTTAAGATCAGGTGGCTGAGTGTGTTCATAGAGGCCTCTGTATCTTCTAATCTGTTCCACTGATCCTCAGGTCTGTTTTGTTGCCAATACCATGTTGATTTTATCACAGTGGCTTTGTAGTATAATTTCAAGTCAGGAATTGTGATGCTATCTGCCTTCTCTTTGTTGGCCAGGATTACCTTTGCTATTCTAGGTCGTTTGTGGTTCCAAATAAATTTTAGGAATGATTTGTCTAGGTCTGGGAGTTATATTGGTGGCAGCTTGATAGGGACATCATTAAATCAGTCCAACAATTTTGGAAGTATGGCCATCTTCACGATGTTGTTTCTTTCTATCCAGGAGCAGGGAATATCTCCATTTTCTGAAATCCTCTATAATCTCTTTTCTTAGGGTGCTGTAATTTTCCGTGAAAAGATCTTTGACTTCCTTGGTTAAGTGAATCCCAAGGTATTTCATTTTCCACAGTGCTATTGTAAAAGGTATTCTTTTTATAGTTTCCCTGTCATTGTGTTTGTTATCTGTATAGAGGAATGCTATTGCATTTTGGATATTGACATTGTATCCTGCTATGCTACTGAATTTCTTTTATTTATTTATTTATTGTTTTGAGACAGGGTCTTACTCTGCAGTTCAGGCTGGCCTTAAGCTCACTTTGTAGCTGAGGCTAATCTTGAACTCACAAAAATCCTCCTGCCTCAGCCTCCCGAGTGCTGGGATTACAGGCATGTGCCACCACACCCTGCTGCTACTTAATTTCTGTATCAATTCTAGTAGCTTCTTGGTGGAGTTTTTGCATCTTCCAAGTAAAATATCATGTCATCTGCAAATAGTGATAATTTAAATTCTTCTTTACCTATTCTTATTCTTTTTATTTCTCTCTGTTTTTTCTAATGGCTGTAGCTAATGATTCCAAAACTATATTGAATAGGAGGGGTGTTAGATGACATCCTTGTCTTGCACCAGATCTAAGAGTACAAGATTTCAGTTTTCTCCCATTTAGAATTATATTAGCATTTGGGTTGTCATAGATGGCTTTTATCAAATTGAGGTAGAGGCCATCTATTTCAATTTTCTGTAGGGCTTTGAACATGAATGAATGTTGTCAAAAGCTTTTCTGCATCAGTTGAGATGATCATGTGGTTTTTAGAATTCAGTCTATTAATACAGTGTATTACATTTATAGATTTTCGAATATTGAATCATCCTTGCATCCCTGGGATGAATCCTACCTGGTCATGGTGTATGATCTTCTTGATAATTTGTTGAATTCTATTTACTAGGATTTTATTGAGTATTTTTGTGACTATGTTCATGAGGGAGATTGGCAGGTAGTTCTCTTTTTTGGTTGTGTCTTTCCCTGGTTTTGGAATCAGTATTATACTTGCCTCCAGAAATGATTTTGGGAAGACTGATTCCTTTTGATTTTCATTGAAGAGTTTGAGGGCTGTAGGGATTATATCTTCTGTAAATTTCTTGTACAATTCTGTTGTGAATCCATCAGGACCTGGACTTTCATTTATTGGCAGCCTTTTGATTTTGTTTCTTATCTCATTGGCTGTTACTGGGCTATTGAGAGTTGTTATATCTTCTTGATTCAGTTTTCATAATTTGTACCTTTTGAGGAATCTGTACATTTCTTCTGTGTCTTCTATTCTGTGGGTGTAAAGGTTCTTGAAGTAGCGATTGATAATCTTCTGAATTTCCACTGGACCTGTGGTGATTTTACCCTTTTCATTCCTTATTGCTTGTATTTGAATTTTTTCTTTCCTTTTTTGATGAGGTTAGCTAGGGGCTTACTGATTTCATTTAGTTTTTCAAAGAACCAGCTTTTTGATTCATTGATTCTTTGAACTGTTTTCTCTATCTGAATTGAATTAATTTCTGCTCCAATCTTTATGATTTCTTCCCATCTTTAAGCTTTGGGTTTGGTTTGCTCTTCCTTTTCTAGATGTCGGAGGTGAAATATTAGGGTTTTTATCTGTAATGTGTGAGTTCATAGCTATGATTTTCTGTCTGAGAACTTCTTTCATTGCATCCCATAAATTCCAATAAGTTGTGGTTGAATTTTCATTGAACTGTACATATTGTTGAATTTCTTGTTTAATTTCATCTGTGACCCATTGATTGCTGAGTAGCGTGTTGTTGAATTTCCATGTATTTAGCGGGTTTTTCTGGTTTCTTTTGTCGTTTATTTCCAGTTTCTTTGCACTGTGTTCTGATATTATGCATGATAATTTGTTTTCTTGCATATACTGAAACATGACCTCTGGACTAGTATGTGGTCTATTTTAGAAAAGGAGCCATGTGTAGGTAAAAAATGTGTATTTAGCTGTGGTTGGGTGGAACATTCTGTATATATCCTCCATGTCCATCTGTTCCAAGCACTGGTTCAGTTCTGCTACTTCTTTGCAAATTTTTTGTCTGGTTGACCCATGTTTTTGAGATAAAGGGGTGTTAAGGTCTCCTGTTAAGACTGTGGTCTTGAATATTACATTTTTCATGTCTGTTAAGATTTTTCTTATATAGATTGGTGCAATGATATTTATGAGTGTTACCCTCTTCCTCTTGAATTTTTCCCCTGACCAATATATAGTGTCCTCTTTTGTTTCATTTGATCATTCTTGGTTTGAAGTTGAGACTGTCTGAGAACAGAATTGTTACTCCTGCTTTTTTCTGAGGTGCTGGGGCATGTAGTATTGTTTTTCATCCTTTGAATTTAAGCTTATGAATATCTTTTTGAGTTAAGTGTGTTTCTTGTATACAGCATACTGTTGGATTTTGTTTCCTAAACCACAGTGTCATTCTGTTTATCTTAATTGGTGAAATGAGTCCATTTACATGGATGGTTATAATTGAGATGTGTTGACTTATAACTGTCATGTTATTTCCATGCTGTTGTTTACTCCTCTTTGTCCTGTGTTTAATTGTTTGCCCTATTTAGTGGGTTCCTTCTGTTCTCATTCGTGGAGTTGTACTAATTGCAGTCCTTCTCCAGAACATCTTTCAGTAGCCTGTATAGGGATGGCTTTGTCACCATGAAATTCTTTAGTTGTTCTTTGTCATGGAAGTATTTGACTTCTGCATCAAACTTGAAAGAGAGTTTTGCCTGGGTATAGTAGTCTGGAATGGAATTTGTTTTCCTAGAAGACTTGAAGTATTCTGGTCCATGGTCTCCTTGCCTTCGTGGTTTGTGAAGAGAAGTCAGCTATAATTCTGATGGGTTTTCCTTTGAATGTGATGTGCTTCTTCTCTCTAGCTGCTTTCAGTATATTGTTCTTGTGTTGGATTTCTGGAATCTTGACTATTGTATGTCTCGGTGTGTTTCTTGTTGGCTTCATGTTATTTGGCATTCTGTACCCTTCAATTACCTTAATGTTAGATTGTTTCTTCATATTTGGGAAGTTTTCTGTGATTACTTCTTCCCATATGTTTTTATATCATTTGTATTGACTCCTTTCTTATTGATGCCTATTAGTCTCACATTGTTCATCTTGGCATCCTCTTACAGGTGATGGATTATTTTTTCCTTCATCGTCATTTTTTTTAAGCGATCCTTTCTTCCCTTTTCACTAGCTGCACCACCATCTTTAAGATCTGAATCTCTGATTTCGCTTTCACTCAAACTGTTTTGTAAACTCGTGATTGAGATTTCAAGTTCTTCTATATCTCTTTGACTCTGCTTAATGCAATTTGTTTCTTTCCTATATTGCTCATTCAAGAAATCTGTCATATTTATCATCTCCTGTTTTTTTCACTCATGTTTTCTTTAGAGGTAGCTATTAATTATTTTACTTCAGAGTTTTTTTTCAAATTGCATTTCCTCCATATATTTCTAGAATTGATTCTCTACTACAGATGCTATGATTTCAAAGATTTCTTTTTTTATTTCAGAAATTATTTCTCTTTTGAGTTCTTCTTTACCTTTCTTTGCTTCTGCCTCTGTTAGTTCATTCATTTCAGCAGAGCTTGTGTCCTCTGCACTTGTCGTTGGTGAGCTGGAGGCATGAGATTGCATTTTGCTCCTAGTCTTTTTCACTTTGTATAGTACTGACCTCTGATCTTTGGTATAGAGCTTTGGTGCAGTTACAACCTTAGCACATAATGAATTTCGGGTGCTGATCTATTAAGTTTGAAATTATCCAGTTATGCTTGACCTTGATCTAGTTAATGTGTTCAGCTCCTTTTTGCTGCAGCCCTTCTGGCACTACTGTGAACCTGTGGTTCCCCTCTGTTGTGCCCCTGGCCTAGGGACCACCATGGAGCTCCAAAGCCCTCCCACATACTTATTGGGCTGTGCTAGGTTGGATCCAGGGCTGAAAGAGTCATAAAACTTCTCACTCACTTGATGGGCTTGCGGGCAGTGGCTCCAGTTGTTGTGGTGCACAGGGAAGCGGAAAGTTCTCCCACACACTCACAGGGCTGGACTCGGGTGGATCAGGGGTCTGAAGAGTCCCAGTAGTTCTCACTCGTTTGGCTGGCTTCAGGGCAACGGTTCTGAGGAGTTGCAGGGTAGGTCGGGCTGGGGTGGATCGTGCTTGGAGGTCTTCGTGGCAGGGGCTCCGTGTGGTGCAGTGTGGCATACAAGGAAGCCGAGAGTTCTCACACACACACTCACTTGGCAGGCTTGGGTGGATCAGGGGCCTTAAGAGTCACAGTAGTCCTCACTCACTCAGCCCCCTTGGGGCCAGGGGCTTCGGGAAGTTGCATGACAGGCTGAGCTGGGGTGGATCACCCTCGGGGGTCTTGGGGGTGGGGGCTTCTGATGGCACTGTGCTGTGTGTGAGGAAGCCGAAAGTTCTCTAATAAGTAGTTTTAAAATAATGTGTATTTCAAATCTCCTTGAAGCGTTGTGGTTTTAACTGTTCAGTGGTGCACACAACAGTAATTTTTGTATGTGAAAATTGAATTAAGATATTCCATAGTTTTGCTAAACAATTTTACTTATTTATAATTTCATAAGACAGTATATGAAATCTCTTAACAATGATTCATTTTTTAATGTATTGTTAGTTTTTACAACTTAAACCAAAACAAACCACATCTGGTTGGTTCTACTGTTAAAATGGATGACTATGAATAAAATTTAGGAGTACTTGGAATTACCCATTGATGAAATTGTAGCTATAATATCTAATTTTAGAATGTCAAAGGATGTAAAATACCTTTTCCCTGTGTAAAAAAGTACAAATTCAACTGCAAGATCAATAGATCTTCATGTGGAAACTGAGTGTCAAAAGTGTTTTCTAGTCTTTTGTTTACAGAAATCATGCTGATTGAGCATGAAAACTTGACGTGGCATGATTAGTATTGTTGACTGTACCACAGATTGCTATCTTAAGAGACCCTCACATAGCCAGACTTGCTTATTTCACCTATCTCTAGCATTAACAGTGATGATCAAATTTGCCTGAATCCCACAGTGCGCTGCTGTGAGGCATAGGAAGAATAAAGCTGTTAAGTCTGTTCTGCTAAGGTAGAAACATTACTTTCCTTGCTTACAGCTGCAATCCACCTTCATTTTCTTCATTTTAGGTTATTAATAAAGCATTTTATTCTTTAATTATAATGACCCTTGCCCCATTTAAACAAAGAAAACAAAATTCTACCTTTGAATATTTCAGGCACAAATGTTGTAATATTAGTCCAGGGTAAATATGATTTTTGAAATCTTACAAAATAGTATTCTCTGTGAATTACATTTAGTATAATTCTAATTTTATTAAAAAAGAAGGCAATTTTATAACCTTGATTATTGCACTATGGCAACTGTAGTATTAGTAGAATGTTGTAAAAATACTTTACCAATGTACAAATTATAGGAGCCAAGTTGAAGTAAAGCTTGTAGATGCAATTAAAATGTGCCATTTTGAATAGGCAGAACTGTAAGATGATCCCTAGGTTCCCACCCATTAGTGCCCATTAGTGCCACATTAGTGCCTGAATAATTGTTTTTCTCAGAATATGGGTAAGACAAGTGAACATAATAGCATGTTATTCCCTTGCTTTCTGTTACGTCATATAGCTAATGTGAGAAATTTTGCAGATGGAGTTAAAATTCTTAATCGGTTTAAGTTAAACTTGAAAGAAGAGCAAATCCTAGGTGGCTCTTTCCCAATCAGGTGAGCCCCTTCAAGGATGTTTTAGGTGATGCAACATAAAAGAGGTCTGACCTATTATTTTTTAAATTATATATATATATATATATATATAATTGTTGTTGATTTGAACCATTCACAGCTCATTATATTAATATAACTTTACTTTATATACCTTTATTTTTAAACTTTTGTGCTGGATGGTTAAGACTGTGTTAAGGCAGGACCTATGTAACAAAAAATGTAACTTTTGTATCCGATAAGGTCAGTCAGGTACCCTCATGGATTATCCTGTAACCCTGTACTGCACTTTGTAGGTCCCTTGTCAGTGTCAGCCTTGTGGATGAGTCATGGCCATTACTTGACCAATTTGCTCTCTGTGGAAGCCTGAGAGAAAGTTTTCTCTCCATGTGATTCTCCTTAGACACACTGTACATCATCAAAGTGAAATAGTTTTAAAGCAGGTTAGTAAGATGCTTACAGCAATTAATACATTACAGTACAGTATTCCTGATTACATTCTTCAGTGGCAAGATCTGAACTACTGAAAGCAGCAGAAATGCCCTACTGTTGCCCTGGAAAAGGTCCACTGTCTTAATTGTGAATAGTGTCATGTACCATGAAGTGGTAGGAGAGCCTGTAAGATCTGAAGTCTGGCAACTTCAGAGGAAGTTGAAATTTGCCAGCAACCAGTGAGCTTAAAGAATGCAGTCCTCAGATAAGACTGTATTCCTGGCTTTGACACCTTGCTTACCACCTTGTGTGGCTCTGAGCTCAAGACCCAACTGAGCAGTGTTGAGACTTCCTGACCCATGAAGACTATGGAATAATAAATACATGTAGTTTTGATCCACCAAATGTATGATAATTTGTTACACAATAATAAAAACTTAATACTGGCTGTAGTGTGGGCCAGGACTTCTTCACATGATTAGTTAGATCAAAGCATCTTTTTGGCCATCAAATGTCATTTTCTTAAAGCCAAAGATACATTTTTATTTTCACTAAGTATCCAAACGTCCTCCACCATACAAATACTTAATAATTGATAGAAATGTATGTTGTGTCTTTTATAAGTTTGCTTTTTTCTAATCTATGGCCCTATTATACGAGGTGTAATAAGCTTCTTCAAGCTTCTGTAACAGTGACTTCCTTGTTTAATATATGATGCAACTATTATGTTTAATGAAGGATAGCAGTATACCCTATAAATGTCAAAATATTCTACATAAAATATTAATAGTAATAAAGTCCCTCCTGTGTATAAAAATGAAAATGTGTAGTTCTGAAAAAGTGTTATATTAGTTTTTCAGGGCTATCTTAACAAAGTAGTATAAGGTGGGTATCTTGAGCTTATGTATTTTGTCTCAGTGGGTGTCAGAAGTCCAAAATGAAAGTGTTGCCAAGGCTGTGCTCTGTCTAAAGACACCAGGGAAGTTCTTTTTCAGGGTTCTCCCCTAACCTCTGGCAGTCTTTAATATTTTTTGTATTGTAGCCTTTGTCATTGCATGGCATTCTTCTTCTTTCTCCATATTGTCTTCTGTGTGTATCTCTTTGCTCAGATTTCCCCTTATAGCCTGAGTATCTTGATTGATTTATTTATTTATTTATTTATTTATTTTATTGAGAAACAAATAGCAATGAGACAGTTTCAAAACCAATTAATATGACAATTTCAATTATTATTACATTGCATATTGTTGTCTTTGCAGTGGTTATTCATAGTACAAGATATTTTTTAAAATTTGTTTTTTATTCTTTTTTTTTTCGTGGAACTGGAGATTGAACTCAGGTCCTTGTGCTTGCCAGGCAAGCATTTATCCTGAGCCATCTTCCCAGCCCTTGAACACCTCATTTTTACCTTGATTACCACTGTTAGGATTTTGTTTCCAAGTAAGATTATTTTCTAAATCACTGGGAGTTAGTATTTCAGCAAATATTTTCTCAGAGAACATAATTCAACTCTTAATATGTAACAGTTCAAGAGCTACAGATTGTACCAAACCTCATTTTCTTAATGATCTAGTCTCTTAAATTGTTGCTGTTACTGTCCCAAAATATATACAGACTTGCTAAATTCTGGACCTTTAATGAGAGGTTTATAGTAGAGATATTTTGTGATACTGAAACTTTCTTTTCTTTTTTTGTGCTTAGGACAGGGTATACAGGGTGTACAGGGTTTCACTGTATAGATCAGACTAGTAGACATCCTCCTTTTTACAGCCTCCCAATTGCTCGGGATTATAGGCACACACCATCAACCCCAATCTCAATTGCCATCTCACTGTGCCTCGGGAGCAGGGCCAGCCCCAGCAATCGAACTCCCAGCCCCTGTATCTGCCTCAGCAGGTGCTTTAAGCCACTGAGCTATTTGGCCAACCCTAAAACTTTCATTTAATGTTTTGCTAATTATTATCAGTTGGAGCAGAATTGTATTGTCATGTTCACTGTGATCCTGGGTAAGACAGCAAATATTAAATGAGTACCAAGTAACTTACCACATTTAAAGTTTTACAGGTTAGATGAGAACTTATTTCTTAGAAATTTATATACTTTCTTTAAGGTTAAACTCTGAAATGTTTACCATTTGGATCAATGCAGTAAAATTATGTAGTTCATCTGCTATAAATCAATAGAGGGAAAACAAATCTTTCCCTGAACAAAAGAAAGTGTTTCTTTTCCATTAGAAGCAGTTAACACTGCAAGAAGCATACAAATCAGAAAAGTTTGGCCAGCTAGTTTTATAATCCCTAGGCTTGGCAACACAAATAAAATCCTAAGATCTAGTCACAGATCTTTGCCCACAGAAGACCCAAATAACAATAAAATTAGAGAAGAAAATCAGAATAATTATTTTGGAACAGAGCTAGATTGCTTTTTTAAATTGTGTTTATCAATTTCAAATAAGTTTTTCTGCCCAATTTGATTTTGTTTGTCTATCCAAATTGGAAATATTTTTATACTAACAATGTCCTCTTGCCATGGTTTAAAATTTAGCATGTGATAATAGTTTTTTTAAAGCTTAAAGTATGTTTTTAGACAGAACTTTAAAATGTGCCTTTTCTTTTTCAAATGGAAGAATAAGAAAATCAGTAAATAAAGACAGATTAGAAAGTTGAAAAAGTTTCATCTCAATGAAGGGGCTATTTTTTTTTTTTTTTTTTGAGACACGGTCTCACTATGCAGTTCACACTGGTCTTGTGCTCTTTTTTATTTTTATTTTCGTTTTACTGAAGTACAGATATCAATGAGACAGTTTTAGGATAACTTGACAAGATGGATTTGATAAATTAATACATTGTAAAATGTTTTCATAATGTTTTGGTATCACAGAAGGTGCATACATGATATTATACTTACAGACACTATTATACCGTATGTCTCCTATCATTAAATTAAGAGAGTGTAGCTGTTTGAATATCTTATTTTTTATACCTGAATTACATCAAAGATTCAATAATTAATAATTTCTAACTTGTTATTTTCCTAGTGGTTGTCCATAGTACTAGAAGCCGACATAATATCCTGTCCAACCACCATTAGTGCAAATATTGCCTCTTGTAGAATTATGTAGAAGCACAGCGTTATCTATCCCAATTGTACTGTCCATACACACACATTATGATTCTTCCTCTCTACACCCCTTCCTTTGTCTACACCTGTCAAAGATGGGCACTCCATTGTCACTCAACTAAGTTCGGTGCTTGAACTCGACAACACAATCCAACACAATCCAGCATTCCACAACAATAGTGAGTCATCCGAAGAAGTTGTCGACCACAGCCATTTACAGCTCAACTTATTATTATGGCCCAGCGGTATATACTTCATTTTTATACATTTCTGTTGGGTGGTTAAGAACTAGATAGAGCAAGACCTCTATACAAACACATGTACTTTATGTTTCTTATGAGGTCAGTGAAGTCTAAGGGTTTATCTTGTAGTCCTGTACCTTATTCTTTAGATCCTTTGTCTGTGTCATCCATGTGGATGAGTCACAGCCAATGTTTAACCAGTTTGCTCTCTGTAAGAGCTTGAGAGAAAGTTTTCTCTTCATGTGACTCTCCCCAGGCACACTATAGAACTTCAGTCTCTTTCCTCATTGGCTCCATAATCTACTTGTTCAGAAAATTTGGAGCTCACCTGAGTTGATGTTGCAGTACAGGTTCTCCTATGTCCTGAGTCTTCGCTGACCTTGAAAGGCTAGGGCCAAAATGTTGGCTGGCCTTGTGGCTCTTCTATTTCTCCAATTTTGACTTGTGCACTTAGGTTGTTAACCATTCAGAAGAAAAGCTGGTTAGTATCCTGCAGCATATGCCATTCCCTTTGCTTTGTCTGACTCACTTGTTTTTAGTTATTGTTGTACATTTCCATTTGTATTTCTGCTTTTCACTTCTTATACTACGGAGACTATATGATATCTGGTTTATTTCACATATGACCATATGTGAATGGCATCCACTT
>PVKA01028559.1:0-29262 GCA_004027165.1 Ctenomys sociabilis
CTGTCTATACACACACAGGATGATTTTTTCTTTCTACAACCCTTCCTTTGTCTACACCTGTCAAAAGTGGGCACTCCGTTGACATTCAACTACCTTAGGTGCTTGAACTCGACACCACAATCCAACACAGTCCCGCATTCTGCAACCATAGGGAGTTATTCAAAGAAATTGTCGACCATATCCATTTACAGCTCAGCTTTTTCCCCTTTTTTTGAGTCAGGGTCTCACTATGTAGATCAGACTGGTTATTGAACTAATTATATAACCCAAGCTGGTCTCAAATTCAAACAGATAGCAAGCAGTCTTGCCTCAGCCTCTCAGAGTGCTGGAATTGCAGGTGTGTGCCACCATAGCTGAGTTTCATTCTTGATTTTAGCAACTGAAATCTATTCTCTTGATTTTGATTATTTTGCTGATTTAAAAGTAAACATTTTCCTATTATTTTTTCCTACTCTATTTCATTGATTTATGTGCCAATTTTTATTATTTCCTGTCTTTCCTTTTAATTTTGTTTGCTCCTTTCTTTCCTCTTTGTTGTTATGGCAAAATATTAGGAACATTTAGCTGTTGTTTTTAGGCAGTACTGGAGAATGAAATGAGGACCTTCACATTGTATCCCTAGCCCATTTTTATGATATGTTTTTTAGACAGGGTCTTGCTATATTGCTAAGTTTCACCAGGCTGGCCTTGAACTTGAAACCTTTCTGCTTTAACCTCCTGGAGGTTATTTTGTCTGAGACAGGTTCTCACTGGGCAGTTCAGGCTGGCTTTGAGTTCACTTTGTTCCACTGAGCCATCTCCCCAGCGCTTTGAGTTCACTTTGTAACCCAGGCTGGTCTCAAACTTGCAACAATCTTCCTACTTTCTACTTCAGCCTCCCAACTGTCAGGATTACTCCCAGAGATAACACACCTGCACCATCACACTAGGCCTTTCCTCTTTTTCTCTTCCTCTTTTTTAAAAAAGTATGTATGTATGTATGTATGTATGTATGTATGTATTTAGTGCAAGGTCTCACTACATAGCTTGGACTCATAGTGATCTTCCTGTCTCAGCTTCCCCAGTGCTGAGATTACAGGTGTGCATCACTAGGACTGGTTTCGATGGCCAGCATGGCACACTGAGGGTTCTGGGGCCTGAACGGCATCTAGTACTGGGGATCAAACCCAGGTCCTTGCTCTGGCCAGGCAGGTAATTATACTGCTGATCTATCTCTGCAGCCCTCTTCTTTTTACATGTAGGTATTTATAGCCATAATTTGCCTTGGAAGTACCAATTAGTTGCATCCCATAAATTTTATATTTCATTCATCAAAGTATTTCCTAATTTGCTATATATTTCATTTATCTGTTATCCATTTATAAAATTTTCACATAATTGTGAATTTCTCAAATTGCTTTTAATTTCATTCCATTATTCCCCATCAGGGGAAAGCATTTTATTAAATTCAACTTTTAAATATTTGAGAGGTATATTATGACCTAGGAATACAGTCTAATCTGGAAAATGTCAAACACATTCTTGAGAATTATATTCTTCTATTATTGAAGTATTCTATTAGGTGTACAATGTTATTCAAGTCTTCCGTTTTTTTACTGCTTTTCTACCTAGCCTATTCATTACTGAAAATGAGGGTATTTTCTGGGTCTGAGCTACATAGGAGGCTGAAGAAGGAGGATTATGAATTTGACATGTATCTGGGCAACTTAGTGAGACTCTGCCTCAAAATTTAAGGGGAAGGTTAAGGGATGAGCTCAATGATGCAGTGCTTGCCTAGCATGTTCGAACCCCTAAGCCTAGTACCACTAATTAAGGAGAGTGGAGGAACTGAAGTTTCCAGCTATTGTTGCATTGTCTCTCTCCTGCATAATTTTTGGTTCATGTATTTTGGGCCCTTTCACTAGGTGTATATATGTTTATAATTGTTCTATCTTCTTTTTTTCTTTTTCTTTTTTTTGTACTAGGGATTGAATTTAGGACCTTGTACTTGCCAGGTAGGCACTTAAGCCACTGAGGTATCTCCCTGGCCATATAACTGTTCTATCTTCAATTGACCCTTTTTTCATTGTTTATCTCTAGTAACTTTTTAAATTTGTTATAAAGTCCATTCTGTCAAATATTGGTATAATTTGTCTAATTTTTGAAGGGTTGCCATTTCCATAATCTTTTCCTGTACTTCACTTTTTTTTTTTTTTTCCCCTTTTTGGTCGTTTTTTTTTTGGAACAGGGTTTCCCTATTCAGGATAGCCTTCAGTTCACTTTGTAGCCCAGGCTAGTCTTGAACTCTACCTCCTAAGTGCTGAGATTACAGGTATGCACCACCTCACATGGCCTCTCATATTTTACCTTCAAACTGTAACTGAGTCTAAAGGTGTCTTCTACAGACAGAAAACATTTGGATCTTGTTTTTCTTTTTTTGGCAGAACTGGGGATTGAACTCAGGCCCTTGTGCTTGCCAGGGAAGCACTTATTCCACTGAGCCATCTTCCCGGCCCCTGCTTTGTTTTGTTACAATATTTGACAATACTTCCCTTTGGGGGCTGGCCAAATAGCTCAGCAGATTGAAGCACCTGAAAGCAGGTATAGGGACCCAGAATACGACCCCCGTGCCAGCCCTGCCCCTGGGATATGCTGAGACAGCAATTGAGACTGGGCATGGGCATGGTGGCTTGGGCCTGTAATCCCAGCTCTTGGGTGGCTGTAAACATTTGAGTATAATCTAGTAGTGAGACCTGGAACACCTTGTAAAACCTTCCATAAGATACAAAAACAACAACAAAAAAAGAACCCAAAAACTTTCCTTTGGATTAAACACAAGTTAGACTAACAAATAAGTAGGCTGTGTTGAAACATGAATAAAGATGTTGTAAACAAATGAAAAAAGTGATACTTTAAGGAGAAAGGAAGGTCTAGAGATTTTTTTTTTTAACAAATAGGTATAATATTCTTCTTCTTAAAAATGAAGCAGGCTTCAGTGGCAGAATATTTGTCTAGTATGTATGAGGCCCTGGGTGTAATTTCTAACACACCCCTCCCCAACAAAAAGTATATCTTGAAGCCTGTATTTCAATTTTTATTTTTGAGACAGGGTTTTGCTACATAGTTCAGGCTGGCCTTGAACTTACTATGTAGCCTAGGATGGCCTTAAACTCATGGCAATTCTCCTACCTCACCCTCCATACTGCAAGGTTTATAAGAGTGCAAAGCCTGCATTGTATAGCCTTTCTTAGCTAACTTTCCCCAGTACTAGAATTAGGTATTAGCAGGGAGGTCAGAAACCAGGGATTTTAGAATTGTGTATAGATTACATGTTAATACATCATTGTCTATCCTCAACAGTGAGTTAAGATACAAACTTTCATCAACTCAACTAAATACTTGAACATGTATGTGTGCTGGACAGTATAATAAATGCAAAATAAAAATACAATCCTTGCTGTCCATGAACTCACCATCTAACGGGAAAGACAAGTACAGAAGTAACCTTGGTATCATATAAACTGGAGTAAAGGCTGTCACAAACAGAAGTACAAGACGCTATGGAGAAACAGAAAAAGACAAATCAAAAAATTTAAGCTAATTAAACAAAATTCATTAGAGTGGGGAGAGATTATTAGATGGGACTCTAATTCATGGATAGAGGGATGGCCAACCAGTGTTCATTAGTAAGAAGCCCCCAGTGATCTCCATAATCTCTTGGGAGACTCTGGTCATTGGTTAAAAGATAGTTTAAAAAAATTAAAATGAAGGACCGGGGAGATGGCTCAGTGGTATAAGCGCTTTCCTGGCAAGTGCAAGGGTCCGAGTTCAATCCCTGGCTCTGCCAATAAATAAATAAATTAATTAATTAATTAAAATAAAATGAACTTTTCTCACAAAAGATGCTCTTGATATAAAACTGACAATTCATTATTCCTAATATCAATGTGTATTAAATGGATACACGCCTTCCAAACGTATATTATTCTACAATATAAAACTGACATTGCTTATAATATTTTCTTTCAGATTTAAACATATGCCTTTCTCTTATGCTGCAGATATTTGTAGTAAGAAGTTCATGTCAGGCCAACACGAGGTCATCAGTCCAATGATAATTTTTTAATAAAAACTGGTAAGCAGTGTATGTGTCATTACATTTAGAGATGCTTAACTAAAGAGAAGATTTCATCATGACTGTTATATCACACTATTATGTATGACTATTTTTTTTTTCTTTCTTTCTTTTCTTTTTTTTCCCCCTGGTACCAGGGATTGAACTCAGTACCTTGTGTTTGCCAGGCAAGTGCTTAAGCCACTGAGCTGTCTCCCTAACCCTATGTATGACTACTGATATCAAATTTTCTCTGTAAAATTATATAACTGTTGTCTGCTAACATTCTACAGGGATTTAACTACTAGAACAACCATGGTTGGTAAGAAATAACAGTTCTCTGATTATACTTTATATTTCAATGTGCTTAATACTCAAAATTTTAATAATTAAGTGTACTGCTCCTACTACAATGTAATGTCATCAGCCTTCTTCTTTTTTGTATTTAGGAAAGGGTGTACAGGGTCTCACTACTAGATTGGACTCATAGTGAGCCTCCTGCTTATAGCCTCCCCAAGCTAGGATTATATGAATGCGCCACCATGCCCAGTCTTGGTGGCTGGCTCAGCAGCCCAGGAGTGGGGCCAGCATGGCATACGGTGCCAGCAATCGAACCCTGATCCCTGCACTTGCCTAAGCAGGCACTTAGTCCACTGAGCTATCTCACTGGTCCCTCTTCTCACTTTTGCCTGCATTTTCTTAAGGTGGATAGAGGCCTCCCCTACTGCAGGGATTTTTTTAAATTTATTTTTTATTTTTGCAGCATGGGGTTTGAACCCAGTACCTTTGTATTGAGCTGCATCCTAAGCATTAGTTTTGTTTGAGACCATGTATTGCAATTTCTAAACTGTCTAGGCTGGGCTCCAACTTGTGAAGTTCCTGCCTCAGCCTCTCATAAAATGAACACTTTAATAGAAACTTCTAACTCATGGTACTGCTGTAAGGATTAAATGAGATAAAAAATAATAGTGCTAACTTGCAAAATAATATATTTCTTTTGTATTATTATACAAAATAGTGGACCCTTGCTCTCTCATGCTTCAGAAATAATTAGTCAAATTTTGTGTTTATAAGTTAGAGCTGGGCTTTGTAAACAAAGTAAAGCTGTCCAAAGCTGACTGAATAGTTAGTAGAAGAGATGTAAAGATAATTCTTTCTCACTAAGTAGCTCAAAAGAATTGTCAGGTTCCAATTATCATTGTTCCAATATACTATGTTTTTTATAAATCAAGTACACAAGAGAAAAAGAACCTTTTTATTTTGCTTTCTCTGAGGATCTCTGCTATCTATAAATGGCTCCTAAGAAAACAAAAAGTTCCTGTTCCTTCTGATTGATCAGAGTTAACCAGTCACAAAATATCATTCAAATGAAATTTTCCTTCTTTTTTTTTTTTGGCGGAACGGGGGACTGAACTCAGGCCCTTGCACTTGTCAGGGAAGTGATTATTTCCCACTGAGCAATCTCCCCAGACCCTCAAGTGAAATTTTCATTTCCCTCTAAAGCAGGAGCAATCCCTCCCACATTGGCTATCTGTTCCACACTCCAGTTGCAATATTAGAGAGCTACTCAAGAGGAAGAACAGTCCAAAGGCTTTTCTTCCTTGACCCCAATGTATATTTCTCTGCTGTGGTCTTAACTCAAATTCCCAGTACTTCCCTCTTCTTCCTTCCTTCCTTTCTTCCTTCAAAATTTACTGAAAGCCTACTCTGTGCCAGATGGCTGGAATATAACGATGACTAACAAAAACTTAATTCTTTAGTGCCTAATAAAGGGTCTTAACTACATACTGGATGCCTTACATATACTATGTGATTTCTTCAAAGCACTTTTGAAGTACTCAGAAAAGTAGGAAATTACTTAAGAGGATAATAAATTATTTTAGAGAAATCAAATAAATGCCTTAGAAATATCTTTAAAAGCAATGTAGCCAAATAGCTCAGCTGATTAAAGCACCTGCTTAGGCAAAGGCAGGGGCCACGGTTGGGTCCCCCACTTGTTGTGCTGGCCCCGCCCCCAGGGCATGCTGAGATAGCAACTGAGAGTGGGCATGGTGGCGTGCGTGTCTGTAATCCCAGTTCTTGGGAGGCTGAACACAGGCAGATCACTACAAGTCCAATCTACATACTGAGACTCTAGGGGTAGACCCTGTACTAAAATACAAAACAAAACAAAAAAAGTAATATAAAGTGAATAGAGGAGAAAAACATTGGTTGCCAATGTTCTGAGTCTCACTTGTGGCTTTGACATTTGTCTGTCCATAAATTTACCAAAAATTCATAGCATGCAAGAGACCATGCTGAATCTAGATATACTGGAATAAATCAAATACTAAATTCAACCTCAATCTAAGTAAGTGCTTTCCCTATAACTGAATAAAAACAATACCAATCACCAGCTTCACTAATACAAATAAACAAGATGAGTAGGAAATAGTTCAAATAACAAGGTTATAAAAATCTCCTATCACAAGCTAGCAGTCAGGACTTTAACTAAATAACAGCGATAAGTCTCTGAACAGTAATATACTATTATGATGTAGTCCAATTCTCAAATTATACAAATGATTCTGACTGCTAGAAAGAATGGATTGGGACATGGGACTCTGCTTTAGTGAGCTGGTGTCAAGCTGCTCTGGAAATGTGTTTGAGTCCTGATAATCAAAGGCTTGCTTTGTATAGCCATCAACCACAGCAGACAAGGCTATGTACTGGAGAGAAACCAAGGATTGGAACTCAATTCCCATGTATAAAGCTTGAACAATAGAGTAGCTGTGTTGTCAGTTTAAAAAAATATAAAGTGATGCAAAAGTACAGATACATGACAGAGAAGCTGAATTAAAACAAGAAAAAGTCTTGATTTTTTTTGGGAGGGAAGGGTCTACAAGGTGGTAGGGTCTCACTGCACAGATCAGACTGATAGTGATCTCCTATTTACAGCCTCCCAGGAGCTTGGGTTATAGGTGTGTACCACAACACCCAGTCTCAATTGCCTCTCAATTGCAGTCTCCGCCCACCCAAGGGGCCAGGCCAGCACAGCAGGACCAGGATCGGCCCCTGTGCCTGCTTATAGGCACTTTAATCCGCTGAGCTATTTGGCTGGCCTCTTCCTATGAATTTGAAACCCTGACCTGTGTTAGGCCTGAATTGATACTACTTGTGTGGAATATCCAATACCTGCATGGTTCTAGAATCTTAAGCAAAGAAATTAACTGTAAACACAATTCTAGGCTGATAATATTCATTGGTGATTAGCCAAAACAGTATTAAAAAAAAATCCCCCCCTAAAGGAGTTCACATTATCTTATTTAATTGGTATAAGTATCCTATGAAATAGATCCCAGTTTGTTTGTTTGTTTCTTTATTTATTTGCAGTACCGGGGATCAAACTCAAGATCCTGTGCTTGCCAGGCAGGCACTTATGCTATTGAGCTATATCCCTGGCCCTAGATCCCAGCTTATAAAAGAAATTAAGTTTAGGGATATTAAGCAACTTGCCCAAAGTCACTCAGCTAGTAGATAAAACAGAACTAGTTTTTAAACTTGCTTGCTCATTCATCTGAAATACATTACTAAATTCTAACATGAGCTTAGTAATGTGTTTACTAGGTCTGCCCTTTCCAATATATTGTGCTACTCAATTTTTTTCGGGGGGGCAAATCAATAATTAAATGCAATTATTTCCTTCTTTTGGGAAGGATATACTGGTAGTCAAACTCAGAATATTGTGCTTTCCAGGTAGGCACTGTGCTGCTGAACTTAACACTAGCCCCTTCTTCTTCTTCTTCTTTTTTTCATATTTAGTATAGAGTCTGCAGAGTCTCACTATACAGATCCGACTTGTAGTGATTCTCCTGTTTTTAGCTTCCCAAGAGCTGGGATTACAGGTGCATGCCACCATTCCATTTGGCCAGCTCTCTAAGTAGGTGCTTTAATCTGTTGAGCTATCTGGCTGGGCTAGTCCTTTCTTCTTAAACTTAGCAACTCAGTGAAAATGAAGCTAGCTAGGTTCACAGCAAATAGGAAATCAAAACTCCATAGTACTCCCACGGGTTCTGTCTGCCAGAATATCTGAATGCTCTCTAGCAAAGGAACTTAAAATTGCTAAGAATGCCCTGAACTGGGAAAAAGAAAATATCAAGAAGCTTCATGAGGTGCGATATTGCCTCATGGGTTTTGGTTACTGGAATTAATTTTATTAGAATAAATATGCAATAGAAGTTCAAACAGAAAATCTTTAGTAGGGAAAATTAAGCTGTTATGATAAATGCAAACATGTACAATTTAAAGGACAAAACCTACAGTCATATCAGACTCAATTTCCAATATATTTTAAAATATTATTTTGGTTGTATAACATTGAGACAATACTGATTTTAAAACGTCAGCATCTAGGGCTGAGGGTGTAGCTCACGGTAGGGCAGACATCTCCAGCACACCAAAGAACAAAAACAAGGGAAAAAAAAATGATTGCAGTTAATTAAAAAATTACACACATTCTTAGAAGCTTACTATACTAGTCATTAAGCATGTATGCATGTATTATGAAAATAGTACTTAATTATTTTTCTTTTTTGTCTTTTTGAGGCAGTGTCTCACTATGCAGTTCAAGCTGGTTTTGAACTCACTTTGTAGCCCAGGCTGGCCTTGAACTCACAGCTATCTTTCTGCCTCAGCCTCCTGAGTGATGGGGTTACAGGGATGTGCCACCACACCTGGTTTCTTAATATTTTTTAAAAATCAGGTCAAGTACTTGAGGATTCTTTGAAACACACTACTAATATTCTTGTTGAACAAAGTTTAGAAGCCATCAGACACAGATTCTCTGAGAGATCTTTCTACTTTTAGTCTGGGGAAGCTAAAATGCATACATAAGAAAGCACATAAAGAGCTTAAAGGAGACACAGGTATACTCCATAGCTTCTCCTCTTTGTCAGTGACTCTCTGGAACAAAATTCTTCCATTCTCTCACACCAGTCCTGCAACCGAGACCTTAATCTACTTTTTAGCACTTCTTTACCATTTCTCTTCGATATTTTACTTTAGGTAAGCTCAAGTATTAATTGTACCTATATAATAAAAAAGTCAACCATGCCTTTTCTTGTGATAAAACCCAGGGCCTCAGTGCATGTTAACCATATGTTCTACCACAAAGATATATATTCAACTATGATAACCTTTTTTTTTTTTTGTTGGAACTGAGGATTGAGTATTTATTTAGTACAGGGTCTTGCTATGCAGCTCAGACAGCAATCCTCCTATTTCAGCCTCCTCAGTGCTGGAATTATAGGCATGTGGACCACCACCCCAGGTTTTGGGGCTGGCACAGCATGCAGTACTGGGAATCAAACTAAGGTCCTTGTGCTTACCAGGGAGGTGCTTAGACTGCTGAACTATTTCCCCAGCCCTATAATACCTTCTTTTATTTTTTTCGCAACTCAGACCCTTGTGCTTGCCAGGGAAGTGCTTATTCTACTAAGCCATCTCCCTGGCCCCATATAATACCTTCTTAACTCCATGCGTTTGTTTACAGTTTTATGCCAACCTGGATTTACTATCTTTGTTTATAAATCCTATTATTAAATACTTTGTGCCAGGTATTATACACTGAGTTCCTTACATTACCTTATGTAATCCTTGTATCAGCTCTGTGAAACAGGATAATTCATTTATACTCATTTTACACATGAGATCATCAAGGTTTTGGAAGTTTGGAAAACTTGACTAAATCAAATAGGGAAAGAATGTTTGCTAGAAAAGTACTGAGTTTAGAGTTGATTTTATTAAGGGATAGTGAAGCAGTCAGGAAACAACGTCATTCCAGACTGAAGGGAAACATTCACAGAGGCAGAGAAATAATGCCATGTCTATATTTCTAGCTATGTATGAGGTTGTGGCAAAAAGGTTACAAGGCTGTAGTCAGCCTGGGCAACTTAATGAGGACCTATCTCAACATTTTAAAAAGTGTTTTTTTTTTTTTTTTTTGGCACACAGGGTGGTGGGGTTTACTGGGAATCGAACTCAGGACCTTGCACTTGCCAAGCAGGTGCTTATGCTGCTGAGCTATGACTCCAGCAAAAAAAGAAGTTTTTAAAGGGCTGTACATGTACTTCAGTAATGAATCACTTGTGTAGTATAAGTTAAGTCCTTAGGTCTTAATCCCCTAGCACCATGGCAGGGGAGTAGAGGTGGGGGATGGACACATAGCTTGGTAGGTATTTCAGGAAAAAAAAAAAAAAAAAAATCAGCCCTCAGAATCAAATGACCTGGGCTCAGTGTCTAATTTTGTTTTGTGGGTTCTTAATGTGCTTTTTTTAAAATCTAGGAAATAGTGATAATAAGCTATACTGTGCTTAATTTGGTGTAACATTAAGGTAAAATAAAGTATATAACACATCCTTACCACCTAATGACAATTCAATGATCCTTAGTGAAGAATGTCACTTCCATCACTATTAGACCTCGACATACCTTCTCAAAGTTCCCAAGCTTTATCAGAGCTTTTAGATACCAAAAGTCGCTCAGCAAATTATTTGATAATGTCCTTAACTACTAGTTCTCAAATAAGACTCATTCTCACATCACTCACCTGTGTAGGCCATGTTCTTAGGGTTACCATAAGGAGCCCCAGGCTGCACGGGGCTGTAAACAGGGTTCATTGTGGAAGACTGAGGATCCTACACAGAAGACAAAAAACACATTGATTACTGATTGCTATTTTTCTTTGACATCAGCTTCCTTTTTGACGGGATGGGGAGAATTGGGGATTGAACCCAGGACATTTGCACAAACTGCATTCCCAGGAACAGCTCTACCCCAAAATTCTTTATTTTGAAACAAGGTCTCAAGTTACTGAACTGCCCACATTGGGCTTGAATTTCCAATCCTTTTGCCTTAAGACTCCCAGAGTGCTGGGAATATAGGCATGTGCCACCATGCAGAGCCTGCTTCTCCTTTAAAATCTTTAGTTCATATTGAAAGCAAACTTTTCCCACTTTTTTTTTTGTGGTACCAGCGATTGACCTCAGGACCCTGTGCTTGCCAGGCAAGCGCTTATTCTACTGAGCTATCTCCCTGGGCCCTTTTCTGACTTATAAAATGAAGTTATTATGGAGTAGAGAAGTGATATAATTTGTTCACTGTTAACCCAGGCTCTCAGTTCATTGTTAGTCCCACTATCCCACATATAACTCTACCATAAGTGTGGCATTAGCCAAGTCATGCTCATTCTTAGTCCTAATGTAAAATGAATTAGTGATCTCTGAGGTCCTTCTAATTGTAATGATGCTAACCCAAGAACTGGAAAATGATGGGCTTCACAGTTTGCTATGGGAGCCTCAGAGCCTTGTAAGGAGCACAGAGCCTGCTGAAAGAAAAAGCAGAAAGGGTCTTGCCAACCCCTTATACGTACAGAGGGCAACACAGCAATCACTAGCAGCTTTAAAAAAGGTGGGGTGTAATTGCTACTGAATGTTGTAATGCAAACAAGGAAACATTGCCAGGATCTCTCCAAACTTATTCAAGGCATAGAAGCTTGGAAATTTGTGTGTAATAAATATCACCTGCACAAGTGCACTGCTAATTATCTTAATGAAACACATTCTCCATTCTGATTAATGGAAAATCTGTCATTAAGCTCTACTACCAAGTCAATTTGTCCCATTTTGTTTAGGTGGCCATTTCTTATACATAGGCTGACACATGTTTCAAAATGTGTCTCCAAATTTATTATTTATACTTCATAAAAATCAAACAATTCCCTCTTAACTAGGTTTACATGATAGATGGGCAATTTTTTAGCTCATTAATTTGTTCAGTAGTATATCAGGATAGGAAACAAGTTAAACGTTGAAGGCAGGCAATGAACAGCTGGCTTAACAACAATTACTCTGCAATTAATTAAGTCTGTCCAGGGTTCTAGAAAGAGGCATGGAGAATTTGTTCCCAAAGAGAGGAGGCTAAGGTCATCAGACCAGCAAAAGGAAAAATTCTGTCGATTTCTGAAGCTAATTTCCTTAAATTTACTCAATGTGCAGCCCTGGCAAACCCCCTCAGGGTAAGAGGCTACATAAAAGTAATTCCAGTCTAAAACTGTAACTACAACTTCAGGATGAAAGTTAAAGAAGGCATATGTATTTTTGTTCAAGTTGGGAAAAATATTCTAACAACCAGAACTGAAAATTAAGAGATCACAGATGTTAAAATAAGTTTCAAAATTGTAAAGTGATGTACAAATATAAGCAAGAGATAGTGGTGCTAATATGAGGACAACACATTATTGTGGACTTTACCCACTTTGCAGAATCTCTTCTACACAACCAGTCCAATACAGCAGCATAAGCAAGATTGTTAAAGTGATGCTATGGTTTGCATGTATCCATCAAAAAGCATGGCTAAAAAACTTAATGCCCATTATAACAGTATTGAGAGATGAGACCTTTAAGAGATGTAGTGAAAGACCTGCTCTCCTGAATGGCTTAATGCAGTTCTCTGCAAAATGTGGTCAGTATGAAAGGACAAGTTTGGCCCCCTCTTGTTTTTTCTTACTCTCTTTTTGCCCTTATACGCTACCACCACAAGATGCAATATGAAGGCCTTGCCAGTTTCTGTCACATTGATAATGAACTTTTCAACCTCAAAACTGCAACAATAAATTGTTCTGCATTGTAAATTACAGAGTATGTGGTGTTCTGTTACAGTAGCACAAAACAATCTAAGACAAGTGCTACTCTCCACAAGTGGCCTTGTAAACAGCTGAGCACACTCCTATTGAGGAGGCGCTCTGTGTTGCTGATTGAACACAATATGAAATTGCTTTTCATGATCAAAGAAGTTCACCAGTTTTTGATCTCCTGCTGCTCCAAAATGAGGGATACCAACACAGGAGTTCAAACCTGAGGCAGAACTCCACAATATATCAATTCCAATCCCAATACTGTTAAGAGTTTCACAGACTATTAAAAATCTACAGAAAGATCAAGACTTGGATTCAAAGCCTAGAACTGATGCATACCAACTGTGGAACCTTACCTGTCATTCTGCCTGCCTGTGGGTCTCTCTGTCTTTTTCTTTCCCCCTCAACCTTTCTGAGCTTTAGTTTCCTCTATCCTCACACTGGAAAAAATAACACAAAATTTGTACTAGTTTTTATATTTTTAATAACAAATTTACTGTACTTATATATATATAATAAAATGTGCCCTTTTAGGCACATGGTTCTATGAGCTGAAGAAAGTACATGCAGTTATACAAGCAACACCACAGTTCCATAATTTAAATGTGGTATTTTTACCACTTTTAAAAGTTCTCTTATATTTTTATAGTCAGTAACCCTTTTCCTGACTCACAGCTTCTGGCAACAACTGATTTATTTTGTTTTTATAATATATATTTCAGCTAAGATTAATATGGATCATTAAGAGAAAACATAATAATTACAAACATCTACCAAGCTACATCTTCATCTTTTTCTAGATAAGTGTTTCTAGAGCAGTCCTATTCTCCAGAACTGACAGGAATGTTTTATGTATCAGCTGGAATACAGTTCAGTGTTAGAGTAGAAGATTCTAGGTTTGATCCTCAGCTCTGCCAAAAGGGATTGGAGAGTAATAGCTCTGTTAGTGCAAGTGAGGTAGTGAGTTTTCATTTTTATTTAATTTTAATTAATTTAAATAGTTACATGCTGCAGAAACAGTATTTAAATATTATTTGTATATCTATAAATATACAGATATAAAAAATAATGTATAATCACACTTGGAAAGTTCTTTATATTTCTTAAAGTGCTTCACATTTTATCATTTGTTCAAGTCCAAGACAAGAGAATTTTAGAATTCAAAGTAAGCAGAAATGTAGCTAAATTATTCCTCATTTACAGGTGAAAAACACTGAACAAAGGCAAATGAACAGTCCAAGGTCATAAAGCAAGTAAGAAGCAGAGTTAAGAGTAGCACCAGCCAAAAAAGATCAAAGATCTAAACATACAAACTAAAAATACCAAACTCTTAGAAAAATGAGGTAGAAATAAAAATAAAGCTTCACAGCCATGGATTTGGCAATGATTTCTTAGATAAAATACCAATAGTACAAAACATCAAAGGAAAGAAAGACAATTGTATTTATCTAAACAAAAAAATTTTCGGCTTTAAAAGGAACCATCAAGAAAATGAAAAGGGAGGCAGGGAGATGGCTCAGTAAAATAAGTGTTTCCCTGGCAAGCACAAGGGCCTAAGTTCAATCCCTGGTTCTGCCAAAAAGGAAAAAAAAAAAAAAAAAGAAAGAAAGTGAAAAGGGCTCAGCCTGAAGACTGCCTGAGAGACCTGTTTCCACAGAAATTTGTTGAGTTGGCCACCTTTCCTCACCCTGAAGACTACCACTGATCCTGACTACCACAGCGACATGAAGGATCCTTGCAGTGCACTACCATTCCATCAAGAGAACCTGGCACATCTTCGGCCTGCACTCATCATCATCAGATTCTTTCTTGAACTGTGGATTGCTCTCTCTCCTTAATGAGCTAGAAACCACATTGAATCTGACACAGCAGGAGTTTTGGAGAGCCTAACCTGCCCTCCCATACTCTGGAAAGCCTTGTTGACCTACCCCCCCCCCTTCTAATACCACTGCAAAAAATGACAAAAGGCATGAATAGAAGGCAATCTCAGATTTCCAGCCCACATAAAACAAGTCCAGGAGACAAGGTCATAAAAGAACTTGGAAGTCACACACCTAAAATTTCGGAGATGATAGCAACTGAAGTAAAGAAACAACTCCATCAGGCTACAGAGGAAATCAGATCAGAAATAATCTCTCAGGTAAAAAAGAAAATGACAAAAATCTTAAAAGAACTGCTTGATGCATCTAAGGAAGACATAGATTGAAAAAAAAGTAGAAAGGAATACAAAAATGGTGAAAACACTGAATGAACAATACAGGAAAGAACTACAATGCGTGAAACAGATTCAAACTAATATCCAGGACATTAAAAATTGCACTGAAACTGGCAAAACTGCAGGACAGAAACAGAAGATAGAATTTCAGACCTTGCAGATACATTGTAGCTAGTGAACACAAAAGGAAACAACTCTTAAAAATAATGAGAAATGGCTAGGTAGATAGCTTGGTGGTCTAAGCTCCTGCCTGGCAAGTGCAAAGACCTAGGTTTGATCCCCAGTACTGCATGCCATGCCAGCCACCGAAGACTGGGTATGGTGGCACACACCTATAATCTCAGGGCTAGTGACACTGAGACAGGAGGATCACCATGTGTTTGAGCTTCATAGCAGGACCCTGTACCAAATACATACATGCATGCATATATACATACATAAATTTTTAAAAGATAACAAGAAACCAGAAAACAACAATACAACAACTGCAAGATGATGCAAAGAAAAATAACATAAAATGAATAGGTATCAATGAAACAGCTGGAGATAATACAAAAGTCATAAGTCGACCTTTACAGAGTGTGCCATCCAACAGCATCAGAATATACATTCTTCTCAGCTGCACATGAGATGTTCTCCAAAATAGACCATATCGTAGCACTTGCTTAAGTGAATGGAAAGGAATCAAGATCATCCCATGAATATTATCTGACCATAGTGCAATGAAACTGGAAATTTTTGACAAAAGAAACAGCAAAAATTCAATAAACACATGGAGACTTAAATAACACTCTTCTGAACAATCAATGGGTCACAGATGAAACTAAAGAAGGCAGGAAATTATAAACATTAGAGAAGAAATTAATGCATTGGAGACAATACAAAAAATAAATGAATCAAGAGTTGATTTTTTTTAATCTTTTTTTTTTTTTTTTTTAGAACTGGGGATTGAATTCAGGACCCTTGTGCTTGCCAGGCAAGTGCTTATTTTACTAAGCTATTCTACTGAATTAGAATAAATAAAATTGATAAACCCCTAGCCAACCTCAAAAAAACAAACAAACAAAAAAAAGGAAATAAAACCCCCAAATTTATGCAATAAAGAATGAAAAGGGTACAATCACTACAGACCCTAGAGAATTTCAGAAGATCATCAATATCTCCTTCCAAAAATATTTACTGTCACAGAATGGAAAACACAGAGGAAATGGACAGTTTCCTAAATACATATGAAATGCCAAAGTTGAGTTAGAAGACATACAAACTCTTAATAACTCAACAACAACAAAAAAAAATGAAACTGAAAATGTAATTTAAAAAAGCCTACCAACAAAGAAAAGCCTACTGATGTATTCATGGCAGAATTCTACAAGACATTTAGAAAATATTTAATGCCAACTTTTCTCAAACTCTGCAATGAAACTGAAAGGGAAGCAAGTATCCCAAACTTATTCCTGGTGGCAAGTATACTCTGATTCCAAAACCAGATAAAGTTCCAAATAAAAAGGAGAACTATAGGCAAATCTCTAAAGAATACAGATGCAAAAATCTTCAATTAAAAAAAAAGAAACAGCCAATCATCAAGAAGATTATACATCATGACCACGTGGGGACTCATTCCAGGAATGCAGGGATGGTTCAACATAAGCAAATCCATCAATGTAACACACCACATCAATAGAACCAAGAACAAAAACCACATGATCATCTCAATAGATGTAGGAAAAACCTTTTGACAACATCCAACACAGTCATGATAAAAACACTACAGAGAACTGGAACAGTCTATATCTAAACCTCAAAAAAGCCATCTATCAGAAACCAACAGCCAACATCAAACTAAGTGGGCAAAAACTAACAGCCTTCACTTTAAAATCAGGAAAAAAGACAAGGATGCCCATTGTCTCTGCTCCTAATCAATGCAGCTCTGAATAGATTAGCCAGACCAATTAGATACAAGAGAGAAAAGGAGTAAGGATTGAAAAGGAAGAAGTGAGATTATCATTATTTGCATATGAAATGATACTCTACATACAGGACCCCAAAAACTCTACCAAGAATCTTGTAGATTTAATCATCAAATTCAGCAACAGAACAGGATATAAAATCAACACCCAAAAATCAGCAGCATTTTTGTACATAAACAATGAATGCACTGAGAGAGAAATTAGGGAAACCATAACATCCCAAAATAAAAATGAAATGCTTAGGAATCAGTCCCACAAAGGAAGTAAAATATTTATACAGTGAAAATTACAAGGGGCTGGAGAGATGGTTCACAGTAGAATAAGCACTTCTCTGGCAAGCACAAGGGCCTAAGTTCAATCCCCAGTTCCGCAAAAAATAAAAGAAAGAAAGAAAATTACAGTACTCTGAGAAAAGAGATGGAAGAAGATTTTAAGAAAATGAAAAAAAATATTCCATACTCTTGAATAAGAATGACAAACAGTATTAAAATAAAATGTCCATTCTGGGCCGGGGAGGTGGCTCAGTGGAATAAGCACTTTCCTGGCAAGCGCAAGGACCTGAGTTCAATCCCTGGTTCTGCAGAAAAAAAAAAAAAAAAAGCCATACTCCCACAAGTATTATACAGATCCAATGCAATCCCAATTAAAATACCATCAGTACACTTCACAGAGCTATACAAAACTTTCTTCAAATTCATTTGGAACCAGAAGAGACCTAGAATATCAAAAGCAGTCCTGAGAAACAAAGGAAAGGCAGGAGGTATCACAATTCCTGACCTGAAATTATACTATAATGCTACTGTGATAAAATCAGCATGGTACTGGCATAGAGACAGACCTGAGAATTAACAGAACAGATTAGAAGATGCAGACACAATTGCAAACACACTCAGCCACCTTACCTTTGTTAAAGGGGCCCAACATGTTTACTGGAAGAAAGATAGCCTCTTTAATAAATGGTGCTGGAAAAACCTGCTTTCCACATGCTGCCTATCACCATGCACAAAGCTACATTAAAAAAGGATCAAAGATTTAAATATTAAAACAGAAACACTCCATCTTCTGGAGGAAAATGTAGGCAGAAATCTTAGACACAGGTGAGGTAGAGAGTTCATTGTCAAAAATCAAACTGCATAGGAAATACTTCAAAGAATTACTAATAGGGATCTCATCTTTTTGAAAAGTTTGTGCACTTCAAAACAAATCTTCAAAGAGTAAAAAGAAAATGCACAAACTGGGAAAAAAGTATAGCTGACTGATCCTCCAAAAACGGCCTTCTAACTAGAACATATAAAGAATTTAAAAAATCAGGCCTCTCAAATTCAAAGACCCAATCTGAAAATGGGCATTTGAGATGAATGTACACTTCTCAGAGGAAGAAATACAAATGGCAAGTAAATATATGAAAAAATGTTCAATATCACCTGTCATTCAAAAAAATTGCAAATTAAAACAACACAGATTCCATCTCACCTCAGAAAGAATGGGTAACATCAAGAAGTGAGCCAATAAATGCTGGAGAGGCTGTAAAGAGGAAAAAAAAAGAAAGAAAAAACCTTCTGCACTGTTGGTTTGAGTGTAGACTCATACAATCACTACAGAAATCAGCATCTTAGTTTTTCTTTTCTTTTTTCTTTTCTTTTTTTTTTTTTTTTTGCTGTACCAGGGGTTGAACTGAAGACTGTGCTTGCCAGACAGGCACTTATGCTGCTGAGCTATATTCCTGGCCAAGAAATCAGTGTGGAGATTCTTTAAAAGCTAGGACTGGAGATCCCATTCAAGCCAGCTATTCCCTTCCCGGGCATTTTTCCAGAAAAACTGAAAACTTCATATCACAGCGATATACGTGCACCTATGTGTATAGCAGTAGTCATAGCTAAGTCCTGGAAACCCAGATACCCATTACTGAAGAATTGATAAAGACAACATGGTTTTTTATACAATGGAATATTATTCAGCCAGAAAAGAAGATAAATTTGAGCCTTTTGTTGGTAAATGGATGTAACTCTTAAGTGAAATAAATGAGACCTGCATGTGAAAACATTATATTGTCTCCTTAGTGTGAGTACCTGAAAGAGAAAACTGAATATGAAGGGTACAACAGATACTAGAAAAAGGGAATGAACTTATTCAAAAGAAAATTACTGAAGTGACAGGAGAGGGAATGGGGCAGAGATTTATCTAGGTATGTAAGCAGGATGGTTTGGACAACTGTACTGTGAATTTCTGCTAGTCTATGGAAAGGAGCAGTTAACACTTTGTTTTTTCTTTTTTTTCAACTGTACTTTTTCCTCTTCTTAATTTCTTATACATTTCTTTCTTTCTTTTTTTCTTCTTTTAATTTTACATGTATATATCTGGTAATATGAATACTGGTTGGAAGACAACACCATGTATTACAACAAATACTATGAAATTCATATTACTTTGTTAGGTGAAATTCTGTATTTTTTTTCTGTTTTAATTCTAATTTGTACTTTTAAAAAAATTAAAAAGAAAAACAATTTAGGAATCAATCCAACCAAGGAAGTAAAAGATCCTTACATTGAAAACTCAGTATTATGAAAATAAAGAGCCAAGAGGAAAACAGAAAATGGAGTTATCCCTTGCTTTTGGGTAGGAAGAACCAAAACAGTCAAAATACCATACTCCCAAAATTTTTATAGATTTAATGCCAACCGAACCAAAATACCAATAGAATATACCTCATAAATTTTGAGAAAACAATCCTAAAATTCATTTGGAATCAGAAGAGACCTAGAGTAGCAAAAACAATTCTAGGCAACAAAGGCAGGGCAAGGGGTATCATAATCCCCAGCTTGAAATTATACAACCAAGCTACAGTGATAAAAACAGCATGGTACTGGCAAACAAAAGAACTGCCCCCCCAAAAACAAGTAGCAAATCTGAGGAGCAAAGAAACAGATTATAAAATGCAGAGACAGGGCTGGGGATACAACTCAGCAATCTAAGTACCTGTTTGGTAAGTGTAAGGACGCAGGTTTGATCCCTGGTACTGCAAGCCATGTTGGCCATCAAAACCAGACATGGTAGCATACGCCTGTAATCCCAGCACTGGGAAGGCTGAGGAAGGAGGATCACTATGAGTCCAAGCCGTGTAACAAGACCCTGTACTAAATACATAAAAAATAAAAGATAAAAAAAAAAAACAATTAAAAAGATGCAAAACAACTCTAAACATACTCAACAAAGAGGTCAAACAACTTCAGTAGAAGAAAGGTAGTCTCTTTAATAAACAGTGCTTGGAAAACTGTTTATTAAACTTCCACATGCCAAAAAATAAAACTATGTCTCTCACCATGCATTAAACTAAAATCAAAATGAGTCAAAAGGGCTGGCCTGATAGCTCAGCACACTAAAGCATCTGCTTAGGCAGAGTGCAGCAGCTGGGGTTCAATCCCTGACCTGCTGTGCTAGTCCCAAATGCAGGGTATGCTGAGACTGGGACTGAGACTGAAAGTGGGTGGCTTGTGCCTGTAATCTCAGCACTTGGGAGACTGAAAACAGGAAAATCACTATGAGTCTAATCTAACTTAGTGAGACCCTGTAGAGCCTGTCCTAAATACAGAAAGAAAAAAAAAGAAAGAAAGAAAGAAAGAAAGAAAGAAAGAAAGAAAGAAAGAAAGAAAGAAAGAAAGAAAGAAAGAAAGAAAGAAAGAAAGAAAGAAAGTAAGTCAAAGATGTAAATATTAAGCCGGACATGGTAGTACGTGCTTTTAATCCCAGCACTTGGGAAGCTGAGGCAGGAGAACTGCCATGAGTTCAAGGTCAGCCTGGGATACATTGTAAATTCAATTCTAGTGCAGACTACATAGTGAGACCCTGTCTCCAAAGAAAAAGGAAGGAAGGAAGGAAGGAAGGAAGGAAGGAAGGAAGGAAGGAAGGAAGGAAGGAAGGAAGGAAGGAAGGAAGGGCCAGCCAAATAGTCAGTGGATTAAAGCAGCAGGCACAGGGGCCAGCAGTTAATCCCCGGGGCCTGCATGCCAGCCTGCACCCAGGGCACGCTGAGACAGCAATTGAGACTGGGTGTAGTGGTGCGTGCCTGTAATCCTCTTGGGAGGTTGTAAACAGGCAGATCACTATAAGTGCAATCTAGTAGTGAGACCCTAAACACCTTGTAGACCCTTCCAAAAGAAAGAAAGACAGAGAGAGAGAGAAAGAGAGAGAGAGAGAGATCTTAATATTAAAACAGAAACACTACATCTGCTGGAAGAAGGAACAAGTAGAGCTCTTGAAGACACAATAAATGTCAATAAATAAACCAACAGCAATTTATTTATCAATAATCAACAACATGCTGGCAGGACTGCAGGAAGAAAGGAATCCTCCACTGTTGGTAGTGGAAATATGGACTCCTGCAACCACTGTAAAAATCAGTGTGGAGATTCCTCAAAAAATGAGGACTACAGGTCCCATTTGACCCAGACATTCCCTTTCTTCATGTCTTACCAAAAGAATTAAAAGCATCTTTTCACAGCAATATATGCACATTCATGTTTACAGCAGCACAGTTCGTAATAGCTAAATCTTGGAAATAGCCCAAATGCCCATCAACCAGTAAATGGATAAGGAAGATGTGCTTTTTGTATACAATGGAGTATAAAAAAGCAATAAGGATAAACTTGAGACATTTCTAGGTAAATGGGTGCAACATGAGACCATACTTGTAAGTGAAATAAATTGGACATACATCTATAAATACTGCATTGTTTCTCTGGTGTGAGAAACTGAAAGTGCAAATAAGGACCAAAATGTGTAATAGATTGTGTAAAATCAATGAAAATGTTCAAATGGGGAGGGCAATTTGGAAGAGGGAAAGAGAAAATGAGAAAGGAAAAATGGAAACAAAACTTTTGTAAATAAAGGGGGAGAGGGGTTGAAGACAGAGGAGGGAAATGGGAAATAAAGAAGAATACAGGTATATCCTGTACAGGTACAAATTTCCTGTGATGAATGGAATCATTACATGTATAACACTTCACACCTACTAGGATGGCTATAATTTTTAAAAGTCAGGTAAGTAACAAATCTAATTCATCCTTGATATTCTTTATTTGTTTTATTAGCACAAGCTTGTGATATTCAGTATTCTTTCTTAAACATAAGGGATAAAGGCATTACTCTGAAAAAGCCTTTGGAATAAAAGGCAATCTCCTTCACAGATCATTTTTGCTCTACTTGGGATTAGAGTTGGGAATCTAAAAATTTAAATTTGCCAGGAGATTTTTGATACTCAAATGATTCAAAGACCACTGCCTTAAGCTTTCTTACTCAGATACAATTTCTCTCATATAAGCTTAATAGAGGAACTATTAAGAACAGTAACCAAAAAAATCATGCTTATGTGTTAGCCAGGGAGGGGAAAGTAAAAGAATTTTTTTAAATGAAATATACTATATATCACATGGCAATAAATGCTATAAAGAGATCAACTGAGGGTGAGTGGGGAGTAAAAGACAGGGGTTGCAGTTTTATTTTACCTTATTTTATTTTGATTGATTGATTGATTGATTGAGATAGTTTTATATTTCAGTCTGACCTTGAACTCCCTAAGAAGCCCAGGCTGGCCTCAGACTTACTGTATTCCTCTGCTTTAGTCTCCTAGGTGCTGGGGTTACAGGTATGGCCGCTCTTGGCTAAGGGTTGCAGTTTTAAATACAGTGAACAGAGATAGTGTCACTGATGGACATCTGAGCAGAGATCTGAATAAACTGAAGGAGCAAACCATGTAGGACTCTCACAAGAAACTATCCAAATAGAGAAAAGAGCAAATAAAAATGCCCAGAAGTGGAAGCATATTTGAGAAATTAAGTTGTTTTGTGGAATAAGTGAAAAACAAAAGTAGGAAGTTAAATTCAGACAACTAATAAAGGCAAAATCATGCAAGGCTTTGAATGCCAACATAGAGACTTTGTTTTTATTCTAATATATTGGTGTGATAGTTGTCAACTTGACTGGATTAAAGAAGCTAGAAATCTGACACAGCATTTTGAATGCATATGAAAGGATAGTTTAGAAAAAAAGATTATTCTTTGCATTTTAATGGGCTGGGTGGAGAAGATGGAGTCTCAATGTAGGCAGATACCATTCAACTGGACTAGAATGAGATCAAATACAGAAAAAAAAACAAGTCGCGTCTCTCAGGAGTTGAGGCAGACATGTTTCTGCTGCCTTAAACATCAGAATTCCAGGTTCTGGAATTTGGACTACAGGATTTTTTTTTTCTTTTTTTGTGGCTGGCTCAGCCCACCATGGGGGCAGGGCTGGTGCAGCATGTGTTGCTGGGGATGGAACCACGGTCCCTTGGTCCCTTCCAGCTTGTCTAAGCTTGCCTCAGCAGGTGTTTTAAACCACTGAGCTATTTTGTAGGCCCCTAAAGTACAGGATTTAACACTATAAGCTCCCAAGACTTAAGGCTTTTGGGGTTGGACTGAGCTACTTTACCTGTACCCCAGGATCCCTACCTTGTACAATGCCTATTGTGTGTTCCTTAGATACCATAATAACATGAACCAATTCTCCTAATAAATTTTTTCCTATGTATCAATATATATATTGTTTCAGTCTCTCTGGAGAATGCTATTACAGACAGGAAGCCAATAGAACAGATAGGAAGCCAGTAGGTTGTTTTGAGACGTGTCATTAATTGACTTATTTTTTAAGATTACTGACCAGCTAGGCATTGTGCTGTCAGCCTGTAATCCCAGCACTCGGGAGGCTGAGGCAGGAGGATTGTTGCAAGTTCAAGACCACCCTTGCCTGCAAAGTAAGCTCAAGGCCAGCCTGAACTGCAGAGTGAGACCCTGTATCAAAAAAAAAAGACAAAAGATAACTGATCATTGTGCTAAGATCAGATAGCAGGAAGGAAAGAGAAGATGTAGGGCAGTTAGGATGCTATTGAAATAGTCTATATAAAGGATCATGGTGGGGCTGGCCAGATAACCCAGAGGACTAAAGCGCCTGCTTAGGCAGGCACAGGGACCGGGGTTCAGTCCCCATAGTGCCATGCCAGCCCCATTCCCAGGGTGCCCTGAGATAGTGATCAAGACTGGGTGTGATGTCATGTGCCTGTAATCCCAGCGCTTGGGAGACTGAAAACAGGAGGATCACCATGAGTTCAATCTGTGTAGTGAGACTCTGTAGACTCTGTACTAAATATATTTGAAAAAAAAAAAAAAAAAAGGACCATGGTGGCTGAATAAGGGTGGCAGCAATGATTATAGGAGTGCAAAATAGTCATGTTTTTTTATATATTTTCATGATCAAGCTGACACAAATTGCTGATGAATTAAATATAGGATTTGAGAGAAGAAAAATATAAAGGATGACTCCAAGGCTGATTTAAGAAATTGGAACAATAAAAATGTCTTTACTGGGATGATAACTATGTGAGGAGGAGGTTTGTAGTGAAAAACAGAACTTTCATTTGGACTTAAATGGAGATGCTCAAGAGTTCTGCTTAGAACAATGCTTGATATATAATAAATAGTGTGTAAAGATTAGCCATTGATACTACTATAATATCTACCACCAGTAAATACCACTTCCTAGATACTATTACAGGTTAGATCTAAAATGTCCCCCAAAATATTATGTACTTATCAAGGCAGAGCTTTTAGAAGGTGATTAGATCATGGGAGTGTAATATGCATCAGTTAATCTACTTTATAGCTGAATATTCTGCTATAAGGGTACTGGGCCCTGGTCAGAACAGGTGGGGGGTCACTGAGGGTATGACCTGGAAGAGTATATTCTTGTCTGTGGCTTCTGCTTCTGAGTTCTGCTTCCTGGCTGCATGGATTAGGAGCTATCCTCCACCAGGACTTTCACATCCTTTCACTATGTCATTTCTGCCTTGGAGCCAGCCAGCTATAGACTGAACTCACTAAAACTACAAGCTAAATAAAGTTTTCCTCCTATAAATTAGAAGTATTGGGTAACTTGTCCCAGTGGTCAGAAACTGACTAATATACTTACTAAATGTGACAAGTATTGTACTAGGAACTTAAGTCCCTATATACCTTGCAAGGTCATGACCTTGTACAATGGGTATTATTTTTACTATATGACAAATAACTACATTTAAATTCAGACAAACTAAGTGATTTGTCCAAGTCCTCATAACTAAGAAGTGAGGAAAGGCCCATTTCAAACCTTACTCTGTCTGACTGTAAACTACTTTCACTATGCTAGATGATTCTTCCAGCCTCCTTTGTCTCCCAGCCTAGCACCAAATTTTCCTCTGGAATAGAAGCCTTCAACCCTCCTTCATAACTCAAGGGCCCTCGTGCTCTGCTTGGACACTGATAAATCTCACCATGGGGGCAGTTCATATCCTCCACAATACCTGACACCTGCTGGGTCCCTGCTGAGAATACATGGATAGTTACAAGAGAATAAAAGCACTGCCTGTCTGCCTTCTATTCCTACCAGCTGCCTAGTATCTTAGCTGCCATATGGTATCCATTTGAGCTGATTTTGGTTTGAAAGTAAGACAAACTTATGGGTAGCCACTGTGTAAATCTTGCCCTCTTATCACTCCAGAGTTAAATATAAAGTTGCTGCTATTCCCTGAGATTGAACCACAGAAAGTCTACTTTAGCTTGCCAGTTTCTCATTTATTGAGAATAAAATCTAAGTTCTTAAGACTTAGACAAACCTTAAGACCACTGTCTTAGTTACTTTTCTCTCATTGCTCAGACAAATATCCAAAACACAAAATGAAGGAAGGAAAAGTTTATTTAGCTCACAGTTAATGGAGGCTTTAGTCCATACTCAGGCTGGCTCCAAGGCAAGAGTGGCACATTGCAGATCAGACTTTCATGGCCATGCAAAGGGCAAGAGTGAAGGAGTAGCAACAGCTCAGGTAGCTAGCTAGCCTCTCTCCCCTCCTTACACTGCAATGTAAATTACCTGATCCAGGGCAAGTGTATCACCCACACCCACAACAATCAATCACAAGCTCCAGAAGCCACCTCATGACTGGATGAGGCTTTATGGGGACACCTATGCACAAACCATAACAACCATATATAGTTTGGCCTTGTATGTTTACTTCTCTGATTGCAACTCCTACTACTATCCCTTTGTTTCCTCTGCTCCAACCACAATGATCTCCTTGCTATTCCCTGAATACCACTCATGCTTCTGCTTTAGAGTGATTTGCTCTTTCTCACACCTAAATATCTTTTTCTTTGGATATGCAAATAGCATACTCCCTCATTTCGTTCAGGTCTCTGCTCAAATGTTCCTGATGAGATGCCTTTTAAAAATTTTTTCACAACTTTATTTTAGACAATTTTAGAACCATTGACATAGTTCTTAAATGTCACTGTAATAATAAAGAAAACAAGCTTTCCTTCTGAGAAACCAAAGACACAAAATAAGACTGTTTCTTTTGTACATAATCATAACAAGATTAGGCATCCTGACAGGGTTAGGCAAGATTGTTGTTGTAAAGTGGGGCACCGGCACTTTCATTTGTAGAGTGCTGCTGAGTCTAATTTTTAATTTTAAAGGTAGGTATTATAAAAAACCTTTATATAACTTACCCATTACCAGGTAGTTCTATAATATAGCAGTCTATATTTTAAAAGTTCTATTTCTCCCTGGTCTTTGCTCATATATACAAAGCAACTTCTAAGAATGGTGGGGGTGTGCTTCATATATTATACTGATGTGTTCTCATTTTAATTGATATGCCTTCTTTAATCAAATAGTTCCTCCACCCGGTATTACTATCCTTTCATCCTGCTTTATTTTTCTGATTGATAATTTGTCCTACTCCATCTTGTGCTATTATAACAGAATACCTGAAATCAGGTAATTCATATTGAACAGAGATTTCTGTTTTGGAGGCTGGGGAGATGGCTCAGTGAAATAAGTGCTTCCCTGGCAAGCGCAAGGGCCTGAGTTCAATCCCTGGTTCCACCAAAAAAAAAGAAATTTCTGTCTCACAGTTTTGGAGGCTGGGAAGTACAAAATAGAGGGTTGAGCATCTGGCAAGAGCCTTCTTGCTGCCTCACTGCCTGACAGAAAGGCAAGAGAGAGAAGCCATCCCAAAAACCTACTTCTTAAAGGGATTAAACTCACTTCTTTGTTAGAAATCATTTTCTAAAAAGTCTTACCTACCAATACTACATTGACAATTAATTCTGAAGTTTAGAGGGGATTCATATCATAGCAACACTGTCATCTACATTTTCTTACTTATTCTTTCCTTCATTAGAGTAAATTATAAAATGAGGATTCTATTTATTTTGTCTTATATCCTCAGTACAGAGTACTTAGTCTTATATGCTCAGTTACAGTAAATAAATAGGATAGGTGAATAAATAATGAACCTTCCTTAATTCACCAAAGACAACACTGAGAGAAGTATTAAGGTGCTTGGCATTTCTTGGCATACCTCTATCAAGTAATTGGTTCCACATCCTCCAATATCTATTTTTCAGAGGTGTCTCTACTGGGAGCCATTTTAGTCAGAATATGCAGTGAAGGACCCAGAAATAGCATAGTGGGTGAGAGTGAAAACAGAGGTGCTTCCGTCTTCATAAAGCTAGTTTTCACTCTCAGAGTTCTGCCTACTACTCTGCAAGTAGTTTGCTACTGCCCTCAAAATACCTAGACTGTCTTTTAAAATAGCAGCAAAATCTATGGTCATAAAATATGAAGGAGAAGGAGCTCAAGGATTAAGGATAAATACTTGGAAATACTATTTGCATAGCAGGTGGCTGGTACTTAAAATTAGTGTTTTGGTTACAAAATATTTTGGAATTTTCAAAGAGTTTACCATTTAAAAGAACCTTCTTATTTAAAATGAGATCTTAACTGATAACTCTCTTGATCCTTTGATGTAAGCAATGCAAAGATTATTAATTTCATTTCACAGATAAAGAATCAAAAGGCTTACAGTTTAAAGCTTTTTGGGATGGGAACTGCAGAGAAAGGAGAAAGTGTCTGCCCAAAGGGGTTTATGGTCTAACTGGAAAGGTTCCAAAGTTAAATGAAGATGCCAAAATTAATAAAGGTGGCAAACCTCTGGAACAGCCATAGTGCTCATCAAACTTAAAAAAAGTATTGGGGAGCTGGGGAAATGGCTCAGTGGAATAAGCGCTTCCCTGGCAAGTGCAAGGGCCCGAGTTCAATCCCTGCCAAAAAAAAAAGTTGGGGATCAAACTTTTAGCCTAGCCCATACTAGGCAAGTGTTTTACCACTGAGCTAGCCCCAACCTCTATAACAACATATCTAGTGGTCTTAAACACCACCAACACCATCACATCCCCAAACCCCATACACCTGGGATCAAAGCCAGGGACTCCAACATCCTAGGCAAGTACCCTGTCGCTGAGATACACCTGCTACCTTAACTTCCACCACCACCCCCCCCGAGAAATGGAGTCTTGCTATGTTGCCCATGCTGCTGTCAAACTCCTGGGCTCAACTGATCTCCCTGCCTTAGCCTCCCAAGTAGATGAGACTATAGGCATTCACCCATCTTTGGTTTGTTTGTTTTTTTGTTTGTTTTTAAATATGAGGTCTCATTATGAGGCTCATGACTTATATTCTTTGGCTCAAGGGCTCTTCCTGCCTCAGCCTCCTAAGCAGTTGGGACTATATTACAGGCCTCTAAAAATTAACCAAAGGTATATACCAAAAATGTTTATTCATGGAAAACTACTAAACCACATTAAGAATGTGGAATGTTAGCTTGGACTTACGCTTACTTCTCAGCTCCCCAGCTCTCTGGGATTAATTCTACCAGGGTAGGCCAAACCACATCAAGAGGACCACTGCTACCAGAGAAGGCTGATTTAATCTGAAGCTGAGCATAGAGAATCTCTTGCCAGAGTCAAAATCAATAGTGAGGGCTGGCAAGATGGCTCAGCGGTCTAAAGCACCTGCTTTGGCAAGCGTAGGCAAGCTCTCAGGGACCGTGGTTTGATCCCCAGCACCACATGCCGTGCCAGCCCCCTTCCCCAGGGCAGGTTGAGCTGACCCCCCCCCCCGCAATAAAAGAGCCCGTGATGTGTAGCGAGACATTGTAATAAATAAATAAATTTAAAAATAAATAAATAAAATAAAGCTTTAAAAAAAAATCATGGCGCAGGCCTGTAATCCCAGCACTCGGGAGGCTGAGACAGGAGGATTGTTGTGAGTTCGAGACCAGCCTGAGCTACAAAGTGAGCTTAAGGCCAGCCTGAACTGCATAGTGAGACCCTGTCTCAAAAAGACAAAAAAAAAAAAAAAAAAAAAAAAAAAAAAAAAAAAAAAAAAAAAAAAAAAAAAAAAAAAA
>PVKA01028560.1:0-29244 GCA_004027165.1 Ctenomys sociabilis
AGTAAGGTGTCTAGGATTTTCTTCACCTAAATAAAAAAAAATAGATAGTATACTTCAAAGTCACATTCCAAAAAGAAAACAACAATGGAGATGGAACTAGAATAAATATTATTATCTAATGAGAAATATCTTAGGTGAATATTTTTCAAAGTTTATTTTCACATGAAGTTAAAACACTTTGATAAAACATATACCTTAGAAAGAATTGTAAAACTGACTTGAATTTTTGAAATTTTAGGTACTCAAAATTTATTATGGAAGGAAGGATCACAGAATGTACAAGAGGAAGCAAAATGATATTCAGATGCATTAAATTTTATATAGTGCAAACATACTAAAATATTGAAATAAAATAAAAAGACATTTGAACATAGAAATGGAAAAGGGATTATAGTGTTCAATAGATAGATAGATAGATAGATAGATAGATAGATAGATAGATAGATAGATAGATAGATAGATAGATAGATAGATAGATATGCAACAGGCAACAGTAGTTCAAACTAATACATATAAATTTAAATATATATTTACATTTAATATTCTATAGATGAGATAGGCTCTGTTGACACTAAATACATTTGTTGATCATGATAATGTATATATGTCAAAAGTGTGTGTGTTAAAAGGAATGCTAAAATATATTTAGTACAAAAAATAAAACAAAATATATTTACTAACACAGTATATAAATTAAAATTATTTTGAGGCCACTTTGTAAAGATCAGTGTTTCTAAAAGTATAGGTTTCTGACAACTTGTGTGGGAATAGCTTTATTACAGAGCTAATAGATCAGAACAAATGAGTGCAGATATAGGCATCTGAACTTTGATAATGTACCAATTATTGCAGAATTTTTTCACCCTTTTCATTCCTTATCGCTTGTACTTGAATTTTCTTTTGCCTCTTTTTGATGAGGTTGGCAAGAGGCTTATCAATTTTATTTAGTTTTTCAAAGAACCAGCTTTTTGTTTTGTGGATTCTTTGAACTGTTTTAAAGCTATTAGTCAAGATTTGGGTAAGTACACTAAGAAAAAAGTGATTGTCAACAGTTAAATTCTTAAATTGTTTATAGAAAAAAATTTTATGCTAATTAATTTTCATCTGTTTTCCTACATACAGAAAATTTATAGGCAAACTAAGACAGATAATACAATTAAGCTAAGGTAAACCCATTAGGTTTCTCCTGTAGCATGTGCTTTAGCTTCTCTCTTGACTGCATATCAAAATTCCTTTGTGAGCTGGCCTGTAGCTCCTTTGTTTATATGTATAAAACTCAGAAATTACTACATTTTCTATCTGAAAGAGTTCTTCAAGTGATAGTGTTTTTTTCTGCCTTATGACATATAATTATCTGTGTATAACTGAAAATTCATTAGTTGTTTTTCAAAGAATTCTTCTTATAGATATCTCCTGAATTAAATCTTACTGTGTAAAGTTAACAATACTAAAATAAATAAATAAATAAAAAATAAAGTTAACAATACTTATATGCAGATACAAAGTTATTGAGGTTATATTAAATGATGAAGAGTGACTGGGGAAACAGCTTAGTTTCATAAGTGCCTGCTTGGCAAGTGCAAAGTCCCAAGTTCAATCCATAGTACCACAAAAGACAAAACTGTATACAAACATGAATGAAGCAATAAAAAGGAAACAAGGTAAACATAGAGACACATACAATATATTCGTAGGAAAAGGAGGAAAAATTTTTTAGACGATTTTCACTTCTGTAACTTGCTATGGGATCATAGCTGGTATTTATAAGCTTTCTCCAGTATCCATTTCACATTCCCTTTGCCCTTTGCAACTATGTCACTTGTGATTCTTTACCTATGGTGACTCAAGCCTTTATTCCTTTTTTTAAAAATTAATTTTATTGAGGAAGAAATAGCAATGACACAGTTTCAAAAACAGGTTAGTAGGTTAGTAACAATAATTAATACATTGCATATTGTCTTTGTAGCAGGTATTCATAGTACAAGATGCAGACATGATATCATGTCCAAACACTAATAGTACAAATCTTTCTTCTCTTTGGTTTGAGAGAAAGTAGCTGTATATCTATCCTAACTATTTTGTATATACATATTTTTTTTTTCACTACAAAATGGTCATTCATTAATATCCCCTTTTTTGTTTAGCTTTGTCAGAAATGGATATTCCATTGCCAATCAAGTATTGCAGGTGCATGAATTCAGCAAAATAATCCAATATAGTCCAGTAGTCCATAATAGTACTGGGTTATGTATAGGACTGGCAAAGTCCCAAGTTCAATCCATAGCACCACAAAAGACAAAACTGTATACAATAGGAAACAAAGGTAAACATAGAGACACATATAAAATATATTCGTAGTAAAAAGAGGAAAAAAAATTTATACAATTTTCACTTCTGTAACTGGCTATGGGATCATAGCTGGTCAGAAGGTATTGACTTGAGCCTTTTACAGCACAGCATATTAATATGGCTTTACTTTTTATACCATGTTTTTATACTTTTCTGCCAGATGATTAAGACTAAGATAAAGCAAGACCTATATAACAAGAAATGTAACTTTTGTATCTGACAAGGTCAGTCAAATCCCCTCAGGATTTATCTTGAAACCCTGTATAACAGTTTGTCGATTTTTTGTCAGTGTCAGCCATCTGGATGAGTCATGGAGATTGCTTCAACCAATTTTCTCTCTATGAAAGCCTGAGAGAATGTTTTCTTGCTAAGTGACTCTCTTTAGGCACACTTTACCTCCTCAATCAGTTTCTTTTGTGGCACCATAATCTCCTTACACAATGGAGTATTACTCAGCTATAAAGAATGATAAACTAAAATAAAAATAAATGGAAAAAAAGAATGATAAACTTAAAGCCTTCATATATAAGTGGATGCAAGTTGAAGATATACTCATAAGTGTAATAAACCAGACCGACATGTGTAAATATCATACAGCCTCCCTAGTATAAGAACACAAAAGAAGAGATAAAAATTGAAAGGTATAACAACTAAATGTAAAGTGAGAACTTAAGGATTAAATAAAGAAGAGAATGCAAGAAGAAAAGTTAGGAAACATGGCAGGGGCAAAACTGTACATTTATATACACAAGATTGAGCCAGAGAGATAGCTTATCCACATAAGTGCCTGCCTTGCAAGCACAAGGTACTGAGTTCAATCCCCAGTACTGCAAAAAAGAAAATTATATAGACAAGATGATTAAGACAATGGTCCTGACAATCTCCATCAGCTTTTTGAAACTAGCAGTTAATTGGTAGGATTCTCACTCACTTTGACTAGCTCTATATGCTGATACCTGTGAACTAAGCAACAGCACAGAGGATAGTCATGTGCAATACTACAGCCATACTTGGAATGCCAGTAATTCTGGTCTTCTATACTGCTTCTAATGTCATATCAATTACTGCAATACTCTCTCTCAAGTAAATGTTTGTTTAAAAAAAGAAAACAAGAGATAAGAAAAAATGTCATAGAAATGTCCTGTTACAATGTTGTATATGATTAGATTTGTAAATTGTTTATAAAAATGTGCAATTGTTTTTTATTTTTAAATTTTTTTCACATTCTATAGGGATGTAAAGTTTAGCATATCAACAATTGTTGGAAAATATCTGTTCTATGTTATGTCTAAGGCGTTTGATATTCAGACAGATAGTGACGTTAAGCTCAGATGTCTACATTACAGGGTAATGATATCATTAAGCTTCTATTCTGGAGGGTTAACAAATTAAGTTTGCAAACCAAAAATTAGAGAAAAAGAAGGGCTGCAAGGATAGCCAACATTTTGGCCCTAGCCTTTCAAGGTCAGTGAGGACTCAGGACATAAGGGAACCTGTTCCTGTAACCCAGTTGTGTTCCAAAGTAATAGTGTTTGAACCACTAGTCTTTTATTTATGTATTTATTTATTTATTTTTTGGTGGCAGAACCAGGGACTGAACTCAGGCTCTTGCACTTGCCAGGGAAGTGCTTATTCCACTGAATCATCTCCCCAGCCCCCACCACTAGTCTTTTAAATGAAATTCTACCCTATTGCTTATGTGAAAAAAGAGGTTATTCAGCTATTTGATAATAAATTTTATATTTAATATATTAAATTGAATACATAAAACGTTCACATCTGAATTTGAGGGAGATTTTGAGTATGTGGGTTTTTTCCTACACTTATTTTTCTCTCATACATGTATAAAGTCATGCTCATCCTGATTGTCAATTTACAATAATTACTCCATATTTAACATAAATGTTTATTCAATTCTAAATACACTTCAGATAAGATTAAGAGGGCCTCCAGGGATGAGATTTTCACAAAGTAATTCAGCAGAGTGAAATGAAATGCACTGAATATTTCCTCTCCACATCCCATTAAGTATGATTAGCTTATCATAATTATGTCATAATGTGTGCTTTATTACCAGACTTCTGGTCAGCACCAAGGTCATAATTAACTTTAAGTCAGTAAGAATTCATCTTTGTAGTTTGTTTAGATTGATCAATAATGAAACTGGAAGTTGATGCTTGAAAAACTAATGTATTGTCTTAATTAGCATACATAACTAAATCTCTAGTGTTATTTTGTTTTGCTTCTCAGTAAACTACTAATATCTAATACAGAATGAACTGTTATTTAAACCTGTACACTAAATCATTAATATTGTAGTTAAATTTAGGATAATAGCAAGGCTAATTTCCAAGCGACAGCTACGACAATGAAAAAATAATCAGGATAGATAATTTGATGCATTAATGTCTGCTTAGTTCCTTTCACCAACAATGAAGGTATGTAATCTATGTTTCAATTTCATATATAGAATATCAAAGAATATCAATGCATTTTTGTATATTTTGTCTAAATGTGATGTAGTTTTGAAATGTACATACAATAGTTTTCAGTTCAAAATAGATGCTTGTATTACATTTTGTTATCATTAAATCTGTTGATCAGATTACCAGATACAAGTATGCAACATTGATTAATTAAACATTAACTCTTCCTTTTAAAAACCTTAATTTTGGGCTGCGGTGATTGCTCAGTAGAATAAGTGCTTCCCTTACAAGCACAAGGGCCTGAGTTCAATCCCCAGTTCCGAAAAAAAAAGACTTTTTTTTTCTTGTCCTATTTCTTTTTTAATTTATTTAAAAGTTATGTAAAAACAAAAACAAAAAACAAAAAAAGAAGGGGCCTGGGAGATGGCTTAGTGGAATAAGTGCTTCCCTGGCAAGCACAAGGGCCTGAGTTCAATCCCTGGTTTCACCAATAAATAAATAAATAAATAAATAAATAAATAAATAAATAAATAAATAAATTAAAAATAAAAGAGATGTGTATTTTTTTTTTGGTCATGTCTTTGCTTTTGTTATTTGTTATTTGCTTTTATTTTTTTCTTCTTTAAAATAAAAGTATATGCTTAATACTAAGTAATGCCCAGTTTATAAACATGTATATAAAAATGAGAATACTCAGTGAGGTATAAAACTATAAATTAAAGTAACTGTCAGGGCTTGTCAAATAGCTCAGCAGAGCTCTGCAGATTAAAGTGCTGGCAAGCAGGTGCAGGGGCCCGGGGTTTAATCCCCAGGACTTCCATAATGGCTCCATCCCCCGGGGCATGCTGAGATGGCAATTGAGCTTGGGCTTGGTGGCCCATGCATGAAATCTCAGCTCTTGGGAGGCTGTAAACAGGTGGATCACTATAAGTCTGATCTAGTGAGACAGTGAACACCCTGTAGACTCTTCCCTTAAATATAAAAAAAAGATAAGTAAAATAAAAAAATAAAGTAACTGTCATTAAGAGGGTTGCAAATGAACAATTTTGAAATGCAGTTATATGAACAAGGGGATCAACATATAATGCATCTAATGTATACATGAAGCTTGGATGCTAATATATCAACTCAGTTGCTTGTATCATACTCATGGCTTACCTCCATTTTTCCACCTTTATTCCTAGTGGAGCAAGGTGGGAATCAAGAGCAGGGATTTCAGGATGAGGAGATAATTACTGAGGAGAAGCTACTACAAGAAATCAATCTATGGACACCAGTCATTGAGCAGGGCACACATCCAGGCCAAACAAGGTCAAGCCATGTTTACCAGGCAGAGCTAGTTTTTAGTGCCAAGTGAAAAAGAAAGGAGGGATCAGAAAACGTAAGAAAAGGACAAATGAGAGGCTGTAAGGGGCATTTCCTGAGGACTGTAAGAGGATGTAGTGAGGCCACCTCCACTGCTATCCATTATGGAGAAGAAGCAGAGTTTAGAAAGTGCTATTCTTTAAAGCCATACTACTGAGCTTTAAAATTATCACCTGTATCTGGGCCTGGTTGAGATTCTTTAATTTCTCAGAAACTGAGGCAGGATTCAAGTTTGAGTTCAGCCTAAGCAACTTAGCCACTAAGCAAGGCCCTGTCTCTAATTTCAATAAAGGTATTTGCAAAGATAGCTGAGGCTATCACTCAGTGTAAATATCCTGAGTTCAGTCCCTGGTATGCCCTCCCCAAAAAAGTAGAGAAGTTAGAATGACAGGTGATCCTGAAGAAGATAGCCAGGCATGATCAACTACAGGCTCTGTTCCTTTAATTGATTTTATGGTTTTGGAGGATTTCTAACCCTTTCGCTACACATATGAAAAGCAGGAATACTGATATCTAAAGGTGTTTTGAAGATTGAGTACAGTCATGTTTCTAGAGGACTAGTCACATGCATACTGAATTAATGGCAAATCATAGTTTCACAGGCTATTTAGAAGTTTTTCTATACTATCCTGCTCCAGGTGATACTCATTAATGATCTTGCCTGAGATTTTACCATTTTCACTATGCTTAGGCCATTTCTTATCTAGCCCCCACATCCCCATTTACCTTTTCAAGTTAGCATTGATTAACACATATAATGAATGGATCCCTGGGACATGATCATCTCTGTATGATATCTTAAACAATGTTCAACTGAACAGTCTTTAAAAGCCATGCCATATGCCTTTTGTTTCTGTTTGTACATCTTCTTGCAAAGATATATGTTCTTAAACTGGTGAAGTTGAGAGATACAATCTAAGCATACAATATTATCATGTGGTGGGAGGGACATTTCTGTAACCATCAAAGTTTTAAAGTAAGCCAATACTTTTGGAGACTGAAGCCTGTGGTCACAATTTGAAAAACAGACTGGGAAACTTAAGTGACTTAGTAAGACACTGACTCAAAATTAAAAAGGGAAGGAAGGAAGGAAGGAAGGAAGGAAGGAAGGAAGGAAGGAAGGAAGGAAGGAAGGCAGGCAGGCAGGCAGGCAGGCAGGCAGGCAGGCAGGCAGGCAGGCAGGCAGGCAGGCAGGCAACTTCTGTAAACTACTGTCTTTTAGGGCATATATGTTTATGTAAATTTTCTTTTGCTAAAAAAATGTATAAAGGTATTGTAAAATTTTAAGATTTTATAAAGAAAGATGAATGAAAAGCAAGTTTTTCAAAACATAAAATGAGATTGACACAATCCACAAACAGGGATGAGTTACAGTAAAGATATATCACAAACTCTGAATAAATCAATATGTTTGTCTAGAAGTCCATGGATAGAAGAAAAAAGAAGTGAAAACTTCAGGCCCCATATATTAAAAACTGACTAATGGTTCATAAAGCCAATAGTTCTTCTTACGGATAATAACTGAAAGAAATACCTCTGGATGATTTTAGAGAAAAATATTTGACAATGTACCAATAATATCTTTGATAATATTCCTACTAATACACCATGACATTTCTTAGAATGTTTCTGTGTCATTTGATGTGAACATATAACTTACAACACAAAGAACTTGAACTTTATAAATTTCTCATTGTGGTTGGGGAAAAATGCATTAAGTTTTAGCAACAAAGATGTTGGCTTCTTCAGTTTACCCTATGAGAAGATTTTGCACTGAAAGGATTTTTTTTAAGCTGAGCCAGGCTGACTTAAGAGTCTGGTGTAGCATGTGGTGCTGGGGATCGAGCCAGAGTCCCTTGTCCCTAACTGATTTTGCTCAAGAAGGCACTTTAGCCAACTGAGCTAACCTGCCAACACCCCTGCCCTTAAAGATAACAAATTTTCAGTTGTTCTCTTAAAAATATTTCTTCAGTTTATTTTTTCCTTCTGTTTATACATAAGTAAACAGCTAGAGATTCCTTTCCATATAGTGAGAACTATATGCATAGTTATCCAGAGATTTGCCTTTGCTGATGGGCTTTATTTTAGCTGCTCTTTGTGAATGAGACCAAAGTTTTCCTTTGAAAATAATTATGAATTTGTTGTAATACACAGAAAAGTATGTGACCAAGAACTTCAATGCCTTCTTGAAACAGAACAATTATTTTTACCAAGGACATGTTAATAAAGCAGATATATTTAAATGCTCACCTAGGTCATTAAAGTATCAGGGATACAGACAAGTCTAGAAAAACATTTGTTTAGGCAATACAATATGATTACTTGGAGGAAAAGGCAGTAAGGGCACATGAATTGTTAAATATATTTGCTAAAGAAACGTTTTCAGAGCCTTCTGGGAAAATTACAGGAAAGCACTGTGTGCCTATTGTTTATAGGATTTTCCATTAGTGGCTTAAAGCTTCTGAGCTTCTATGAATTTGTAAAATGTCCATGAATACTTACATCATCGTTTGAGAACACAAAAATTCCACAATCCTATCATAAAGTTACTTTAAGGCACAATTATTTAAATGAGATGATCAACTTAATAGATTTTGTAATGAGTATATTTGTCATATGCACTCAAAATTTTACTCTTTTATTCTTTTCACCGGGACTATTTCTCTGTAAAAATTCATCATTTCAGGCCTGTTATGGTTTGTGTCTAGTTGTCCCCCCAAAGCCTCATGTAGTCATGGGGTGGGGACTTCTAGAGTTTGTGATTAACTCATGATCCACTGGGATTATGTGTGATCCAAGGCTGGGATTATGGGTTTTAGTACTACTGTGATTATGGGTGTGAGTACTTCCTCCAGCCTGGGGCAGAGAGTCTGAGTGTAGTGTAACAGAGAGACAGACTTTCTTTAGCCATTGCTTTTTGTTGTCATTGTTGCTGTTGAGTCACTATGAACTACTATTTTCTGCCATGTGCCCCTCTGCCTTGGAGCCAGCTGAATATGAACTGAACCTCCAGTAACTGTGAGCTAAATAAACCTTTCCTTCTTTAAATTTGGGTGTTGGGTATTTGTGCCAGCAATGAGAGAAGAGTAACTAAGACAAGGCCTTATAGATGAGGTTTAATTATTAAAGAATACAAAAAGAAGAATATTTGACATGATACATAGAAAAAAACAAAACAGCATCCACAGAAGGGAAAAAGAAAATAATGTGACAAAGTAGGGGGTATGATGGCCAGGAAAAATGAAAGTGAAGCCTTTTCACAGGAGGGAAAGACAGAGAAAGATTGCTAAAATATCAGAAGTCACTGTTTCTTTTTCCTTTTCTTTTGGCGGGGGGGGGGGGGCGGGGGGGGACAGGGGATTGAACTCAGGCCCTTGCGCTTGCCAGGGAAGTGCTTATTTCACTGAGCCATCTCACCTGCCCAGAAGCTACTATTTCTAACCACTGCAGCTCTTCGACTTGAGATAGAGAGAAACTGAAAGTTGCCCTAAGTGAAAATACAGTGATTTGAAAAACTCTACTCTCAATGTTGAAAAACAGATCATTGTTTTGTTAAGATTACTACTTATTTTTATTATATCGTGGGAGGAATTTTATGCAGATCTTCAGAAAACTAGGAAACAACAAATTATTTCATAACTTTAAATGCCAAAATCTTGATTCAAGGATGTTTTCATAACATATTTCTAGTTATGATTTCTTTTTTGGGGGTAGGGAGTTTTTGGCATGGGATACCTGCACTGAAATGATCATTCCCTAAAAAGATCTATAGCTCTACCTTCTATTTTATCAGAATTCTGAGCCTTAGAAGTGATAAAAAGTATACAAATAGATTTTTGGTGTTTATCTAAATGTACTGTTTTGGAGAGCAAATTGGTCAAGCAATGGCTGTGACTCGTCCATGCAGCTTACACTGACAAAGATTCTACAAACTGTGGTAAAGGATTGCAGGATAAATCCTGAGGGGATTTGACTGACCTTGTCAGATATAAAAGTTACATTTCTTGTTATATAGGTCTTGCTTTATATTGGTCTTAACCATCCAGCAGAAAGGTATAAAAAATGTATAAAAAGTAAAGCCATATTAATATGCTGAGCTGTAAAAGGCTCAAGTCAATAACTTCTGACATTGTCAGTCCTATGGATAACCCACTACTATTATAGAATACTGGACTATATTGGATTATTTTGCTGAATTCACACACCTACAATATTTGAATGGCAATGGAATATCCTTCTCTGACAAAACTAAACAAAAAAAGGGGATATAAATGAAGGACCATTGTGTAGTGATACAATATAGTTAGGATAGATATACAGCTACTTTCTCTTGATTCAGTGAGAAGAAAGATTTTTTACTAATAGCGTTTGGACAGGATATCATGTTTGAATCTCTACTATGAATAACTACTATGAAGACAACAATATACAATGTATTAATGATTATAGCTGTTCTACTAACCTGTTTTGAAACTGTCTCATTGCTATTTGACTGTTAATACAATTAACAAAAAGTAAAACTGGAAGAGATTAATTCAAAGCATAAATACCTAATTTTTATTCACTCTCCACCATAATAATATTTCATCTGTCCTTACTTATTTTTCTCTTTTATAAAACTACATTTTCATTTTACTTTAAGGTAAGTTTGATTATTTTTTACATAATAACAGTAGATATATGAGAAAAGCCACATACTTGTTAGAAATATGTTGATAGAAACAGTTTCCTTAGTGGGATTTTTGAAAGGTATAGTGAGGGTTGACTGAACACCAAGCTGCGTAGTCATTTCTGCTGTGTCTGCAGGCTGGGGGTATAGTCCTACTCCAAAAAGGTAGAATTTCCATTCTTGAAACTGAAGATAAATATTTAATAACACAATTATTCCAATTACATATATTTCATTCACAACATTAATAATTATAACAAATAAAATTTTGGCAGGTAGAAACATTTCTGCTGTTGATATTTAAGATGCATTTTTATCTTTCAAATTTTTTTTTATTTTATTAAAAATCATGATTAAAAATCACTGAATAACATTAGGGCAAAAAAAAAGATTCAAAAGTGACATATATTGCAATGTATAGAAGGTTATTTATAATAACATAAGATATAATCTTTAATGTAAAGCTTTTGAATTTTATTCATAGTACTTTGAAATCCATTTGTCTAATAACTGGATGGAATGCTAATTACTGCATGGAATTTCCAAAATTTTAAAGTGAATTTCAAGTTGAAAACAAAATGGTGAATCACATCGCAGACTAAGTCCTGTCAAGGATGCAAAATTGTGTGCCATCAAACACATTTTTGTTATCACATGAAATAGATAATTTGCTCAGAGTTATGTGAATGAGATCAAATGTGGTTATTGTTTTAACTCAGATTTTACCAGCCTTGTAAAACTCTGCTTGAAAACATTTTATATATGTTTGATTACAATAAAAATGTCTTGAAAGCACAGCAAGCTTTTATTTGGTTATAGATATAATATGCTTCTCCATTACTACCTGGGATTGAACTCAGGTTCTTGTGCTTGCCAGAGAAGCACTTATCCCACTAAGCCATCTTCCCAACACCTCTATTACATTGTTTGTGTTGCAGATGTATTGTCCTAGCTTTTAATTTACTAAATGTACTATGTCATTGTTGCTAAGCTTAAATTCCAATAATAGAAGGGAAGTTTCTCAGGACTGTTTTAAATTGGGATGATTGATCAGAAAAAAGTCTATAAAATGTTGTTGATTATAGAGGGTTAAAGGAAAATTGTATCTTCACGTTTGTTCTAGTTGCTATTTTATTCTTAGTCACAACATAATAGATAATATAAATTTACTACACTTTTACTTAGGTCATTTTTGGGGATCACAGATTGTATATTGAATCTTGAGAATGTTAGTGGTCATCCTCGGCCTGCCCTTTGAGCCACACTGGACCACAGAAACTCCCTGCTTTCTTCTAGTCATAGCTGAAGCCCTAAACCTAGTGATACTGTGGGATTTAAAAGGTAAGGTAAGACTGCTAAAGATAATAAGGATCTTTAAGGCAACATAGTATCAATAGTAAATAGTTTCTAGAAGAAATAACAGTCTCTTTATTGTCCCTTGTCTCATTTTGCAAGAATGTTGTGTTCTTACTAGTTTACCAAGGGGCCAGCCAAGTAGCTCAGCAGATTAAAGTGCCTGCAAGTAGGCGCAGGGGCCAGAGGTTCCATCCCTGGGCCAGTCATGCCAGCCCTGCCCCTGGGGCTCCCAGAGAGGGCAATTGAGAATGGGCATGGTGGCACACGCCTGTAATCCCAGCTCTTGGGATGCTGTAAGCAGGAGGATCACCACAAGTCTGATATAGTAGTGAGACCCTGAACACCCTGTAGGCTCTTCCCTAAAAATACAAAGAAAAAGCTTACTAGCTCATCATAATCGCTGTTACTGTTCTCAAAACATTAACTACCCTTCTTCGCCCATTGTCCTTGATTCAGGTGTCTTGTGTACTTTTGTTCTCCATGAATAACTGTTCATCCCAGTTCCCCAGTGTATCACCATTTTGTCTCACTTTTTGCAGCGTGCCTTAACACCTTGCAACAAACTGAGGAATCACTGCAGGAGTCCCTGACATTACATACTAACTTTTAATTTAAAAAATGCATTTAGTAGGGGCCAGGGAGATGGCTCAGTGGAATAAGCACTTCCCTGGCAAGCGTAAGGACCTGAGTTCAATCCCTGGTTCTGCTAAAAAAAAAAAAAGTGTATTTAGTACAAGTCTACAGGGTTTCACTACACAGATCAGACTCCTGGTGATCCTCCTGTTTTGAGTCTCCCAAGCATTGGGATTACAGTTGTGTACCACCATGCCCAGGCTCAGTCACCATCTCAGCATGCCCCAGAGATGGAGCCAGTGCAGGATATGGTGCCAAGGAATCAAACCCTGGTCCTTGCTCCTGCCTACAAATGTATTTTAGTCTGCTTAGCTATTTGGCTGGCCCTAGTACATACTAACTTCATTGTACATAACTGACTGACAAGTGACACCCCTTGATTAAATTACAAAATAAGAATTACCCAAACTACAAAAAGGCAATTTTCCATATTTCTTCAAAGGGATTGGAACACTGGAATTTCTGTGTTAAACCAAACTTTGCTATTTTTTATTTTTTGAAAAAAACAATTTTATTACAAAATAATGAGAGTAACAAAAGTTAACACACTGTGTATAACTGTCTTCAAAGTAGTTAATCAGAATAGAAGACAGACCAACAACAGTTTTACACAGAAAAAACGGATATCACAAAAATTTCTTTTCAACCAAGACAAATAAGTAGTGCTGTTTTCTAGTTAACATAACATGGATTAAATTATCAACTTGTGTTGAGAGGAAAATTAAAGAATAACCCAGTAGACAAATACATTGAAAGAGAAAATAATGTTTCGCTCATGTATTTCTAAACCCTTTTCTAAAAGACAGACATACGAGGGGCCAGGGAGATGGCTCAGTAGAATAAGCGTTTCCCTGGCAAGTGCAAGGGTCTGAGTTCCATCCCCGGTTCCATAATACATAAATAAATAGTCTACTCAAAAAAAAAAAAGTTAATTAAATTTAGCCGGGCATGGTGGCACATGCCTGTAATCCCAGCACTCAGGAGGCTGAGGCAGGAGGATTGTTGTGAGTTTGAGACCAGCCTGAGCTACAAGGTGAGCTTAAGGCCAGCCTGAACTGCATAGTGAGACCCTGTCTCAAAAAAGACAAAAATAAAATAAAATAAAATAAAATAAAAGACAGACATACGAAATTTAAACATCTAATTCTGAGATTCCAAAAAGGGAGTCAAATGCAGATCAAAGATAGTAAATCTACTTGCACACTGAGCAGGGCTCGACAGAATTAACAGAAATCACAATCAGTGGAACTTTCTAGAGTTGTACCCTGAAAAGGTCATAGACTCATGCTGAATCATAAAACTGTTCTTATTTTTTTAATCTTCTTACATTTTTGGTACTCTAACATTTATATGAAATGAGTGGCCCAATGTATGAATGACATAAAGGCAAGGTTTAAAAGTAAAATGTCTAAAAATAAGAAACAAAATCTAGGAGCATAACATTTGATGCAACCAAAATTCAATTGCCATATCTGCTTTTGGTAACTGATTGTCTTATTGTTATACAATATGTAATACCATGGGGAGTCTAATATATAATAAATTTGTAATATTTGATGTGGTGCTGTCTTAGTCAATTTAATTTGAAGATTCAAAATCTATGCAATAAATAGTTCAAAGTCAAATTTTAAAATGCAGGGCTCTTCACATGGATGTAAGCCAGAAAAAAAAAAATAAAGTACATTTTTCAACACAAATATTTCAGTTTAGCCAAGACAGATGATTAGAAGTTAAGTTTATCCTATAAGCATGGCTATTGGTTGATTTTAGATTAACTCTTCAGTTATTGCATGCCAATTTAAACAGATTTAAGCATTTAAATCAAGAAAGTGGTATAAATCTATGTAGGGTTATTTCTAAAGGTAAAAAATAGCCTGAATTTTCATACTTGCAAAAATATACTCTAAAATTTTATTTTAGAAATGCATTCTTTAGGTGCTTGCTCATGCATAATACATACTTTTTTTCAAAAGTTCACTCAATTAATACTTTATGATGGTCAGGTTTTGCTTGTAAAACGTCAACTGGATAAATTCCATAAAAGAGAAAGACCTGAATCATTCAGAGTTAAAAAGGGCATGAAAAGTCACAAAGAAATGACAGGTGTACAGAAAAGGTTGAAGAATTCTTGACATAGTATTTGAACAAATGAATTACTGACTAAATTCTAGCTATAAAGCAAATCCTTCAGAGATTTGCTAGAGCTTAGGAGTAGATACACAGACCTACTGAAAGCAGCTAATTCACAAAAGATTTGAAGTGAATGCTTATGTCTTTTAGTTCTCTTGTGTTTGATAAAGAATTTAACTTCCAACTTCCAGTGGTGGGAAACCTACAGCATGTATACTAGAGGAGGATGTTTGTATCACTAAACTGTTGAAAGTTTACCATCACTGGGGACTTTTTAAAATAAATTAATATACAAAGATGACAGTCAACCTATTTATATGCAGGACTATGATTATAGATGTACAATTTCCATCAGAAATGTGAGCAACTAAGCTTCCCCCAGTAATTCAGATTTGAAGGCTTAAGCCTGCTTTGAAGCTTTAAAAATGGGCTTTGCTAAAATAATTTACTTAAAAGAAAATAATGAACATTAAGGTTTTCCTTTTGCATGAGGATCACCGTCAATTTTCTAAACAATTTTGAGAATCAAACATAAACTCATAAATTTGCTCAGGTCATATTATTATTATTTAGCAATTTTAACAGCCTCAAAACATGTTTTTCAGAAAGTACACTACAGTATGTTTTTTTTGCAGAACTGGTGATTGAACTCAGGTCCTTGTGCTTGCCAGGGAAGCAGTTATTCCAGTGAGCCATTTCCCCAGCCCCAACAGTATATTTTTGAAGAAGAGAAAACTTCAGTCTTCCATAGACCCTGCACTGACATAGGGATTCCTGCAATGCATTTCTTTCCAGTATATCAAAAGTCTCTGATATAGATTTTTGTGACTCTTTCAGGGTCCTCTAGAATATCAAGTACATTTCTCTATTTACTTTCCCATCAACATTTGAGGGAAGAACATTATAATAAAAATAACAATATATAAGTTTTAATTAGGAGTAAGAGACTTAAACTTATGAGTATATAAATTTATATATACATAAGTTTGTATATTTATACATATACAAACATTAGTTTGTATATTTATACATACATTAGTCTTGGAAAACTGCAATTAACTGTGAAATTTTCTCATCAAGATTATTGTAGAAATGTGACTTTTATTTACAACCTCATACTTTATTGGACAGACCCATGATATATGCCAAGGTACCATCCAGTTATCCCATAGGTAGCCTTGGCAAATATCAAAAGCAATGGATTACATATAAGCATAAATAAAAGACCCATTTTTAAAAATGTGCATTAAAATTTTCCCTTTAACCTGACATAACTAAACTCAAAGTATGACCTTCGATTGTGTGCACTACAAGTTGGAATTACCTCTTTTGATATAATGAAATAAGCCAGTTATTCCATTACAATACAATGAAGGTTTTATTATCTTTTGTAATCAATATCTACATCGGATTCAGTTCTCAGCTCAACCTTTTACTATGTACTTGACCTTAATTTGTCTGAGGCTCTGGTTTTCAATCCATAAAATAGTGTTTTTAACAACATTTCCTTTATAGGATTTACTACGAATAAATTGAAATAACTCAGAGAATTATATATGGAGAGAAAGGGAGAAAGTACATTTAGTAACGCTCAAAATGATTTTGCTAAATTATTGTTCAGAAACACTACAAATAAAATTATTTTTATATGTATTTTTAGTACAGGGTCTACAGGATCTACAGGATCTCACTATGTAGATCAGACTTGCAGTGAGTCTCCTGTTTTCAGTCTCCCAAGCACTGGGATTACAGGTGCGAACCATCATACCCAGTTTCAATCCTTGTCTCAGTGTGCCCCAGGAGTGGGGCTCTCATTGCTGGTGGGAGATTGAACCCCAGCCACTGTGCTCTGCCTAAGCACTTCAGTCCCCTGCGCTATCTGGCTGGCCCTTACAAATAAAATTAAGTTGAGGAAGTAACGCTATTTGCAACACTTCACATTTTCATACTTTCATTAAAATTTAAATAGTAAAAATGAAATCTAAATATCAGTATAGAGATGATTTGACATTTACATTAAAATATTGATTTTATAAATCTGACTATATACTTTCTTTTATCCAAAAGTACCTTATTTGCTGTTTGTGCATAGATAATGTGCATTGTATTTCCCAATGTATACGTAAACAATTATTTACACTGAATTTCTTTCATTTGAAACAATGTCAAACGGATGAAGTGGATTTACTTATATTCATTTTGAAGTTTCACTAGCATGATTTAGTTCAAGAATATCATACCTGAGCACAGTAGAAGTTGATACATGTTTCCTGATGAGCTCTTCCAAGTACAGAAGGGTAAAAGTAAACAGTCACCTCTTTGGTGGACTGAGGCTCTATAATTAGCTATATAAAATTTAAAAGGAGCAAAAGAGAAACAAAAGTCAACACTTTTCCTTCAGGTGGCATCTTTATGTGCTAGGTATATACAAGGTTGTTTTTTGTATGATAAATGTGTGGCTTTGCACACATTTTTTGTCAGTAAACCTTATCCTTGAATACTGATTGTAATAGTTGATATAACATGTCAACATCTGTCTAGAAGCTTAACTAAGCAATACTGCAGTTATATGTTCTAGAGTGTAGAGGACATGCTATTATGGCTCTAGGATGTTTTTCACTGTGTCAATTTGAGAAGTTTAGAAGTTTAACTAAGTGACTCAGCAGGAGGCCATGATCCACCCTTTGTACACATCCTGAGCCTGTGTAAGATGAGGGCACAGAAATAAGGTGTTACACCTACCATGGGGGGCAGTTAGGGGTGCAATAGAAGGGAGGAAAAAAGGCTTTTTCTTCCCTCCTTTGCTCATGTTGCTTTTGCTGTCTTGTCACCTTAAACTGTTGTCCCTCTGCCATACTTTGGAACCACGTGATTATGAACTGAAACTTTTACTGTGAGCTAAATCAATTTTTGTTTCCTTAATTTTGGATGTGAGGTATTTTTCCCCAACAAGGAGGTAAAAATAATCAAGACACTGACAAAACAGCCCATATCTGGTAATTATGAATGATTTTCCCTCAGAAAATGTAAATGAAATAACAGTATAAAGCAAGTCAGTGTTAAAAGCTGGGTCATATCCTATTAAGTCAGGCTTGAAAGAGGATTATATCTTCCTAAATCTGCAGAAATGTGATTTTTTATTTAGAAGTCTATAGTTCACCATTCCATGGTACATATTAAGCAACCAGAAACCTGAATTGTAGCCCTGGTCATGCTGAAAAATGAACTATTTTGAAATATGAATGGAAGGCATGATTCTTTAATGTACACTACATTTTTCTTCTTACTCATTATTATACATAGCAATATGTTACCTGCTAGTACATACGTTATGAGTTTGAATTTGTTGTTCAGGTAGATTTAGTGAAAGAAGCCAATGATTGTATTGTGGTACAATGAAAGTTTGAGTATATTTTGTAATCAAAATGCTACACTGGAAATAAAATAGTGTTTGATATCAGCACTTACAGAATAATAGAATAACCAGGTCATTTGTTTGAAAAGCAATTCACTGTTTTATACTAATACATTTGCAAATAAACATTAAAAAAGGAAAATTGCAAGTCTGTAACATCATTCTATCTTTGTAAAATACAGCACTTAGTGTTCAATAAATTGCAAATATAAATGCAAAATGCAAATGGAAATTTGCTTTTCTGGATTCAATGGAGTCACCTCCTGATTAAATATGCACATTTTATCTACAGGAAATAATTTTATCTCATTATGGCCTTCTCTTTAATCATCCACTATTTGGAATTTATCAGTTAATAAATGTTTCAGAAATGTAAATTAGTTTCATCATTACCCTTAGCAAGAAAATGAATTCTACACAGCCTTTCAACTTAGCATATATGAAAAATAGTTTATTATCTCTGTAGATATAGAAAGATGGTGATGTAGATATATCTCTGTGTATATACAGAGGTCTCTATAGAGACACAAAGTGAGAGAGACAGAGAAAGAGGGAGAAAGAAGGAAACAAAATGCTGCATTCACTTAGATTTTTATTCAGTTAGTTAAAATAATTTACTAATCATTTAGTTTAATGTTGATGCCTCTATATTTCAAATTCCTGTTCTATAAACATCTGAGATAGGGACATGGGAAAAACTGAACAAGTATATACAATCAAGAAGCATCACTATTTTCAAGACTTATTTGTAACTAAAATTCACTATTATGAAGAATGTATGTCTCAGGAAGATAAATGTATTTTGTAAGAATTTAACTGTAGTAGCTCTACTGCTTTGTGTAATAGGATATACTGAATATGTTAAATGTAGGACTAATTTGAAATTTTAAATAATTTTATTGCAGTCTCCTCATAATTAATTGTAATGTGTGGATTTACACTGAATCCTAGTTCGAGTGAAAGATATTGTGTTGACAGTTGAGTGAATCAGAATTCATGTGGATGTGAGACAATGCGACAATAATATGACTTTAAGAGATACAATTCGAAGCCAAAAATGGTGGCACATGCCTGTAATCCCAGCACATTAAAAAGCAGAAGCATGAGGATTGCTGCAAATTAAAGGTAAGCATTGGCTAGATATCAGGACATTGTTTCAAACAAACAAATAAAAAAGAGATACAACTTAAACTCTTTAGATTAAAATAACCCAAAAGTCCAAAAACTGACAGCCAATTCAACAGTAAGGATAAAAGAGAGTAAATAGGGACAGAGAAAATGTCATGGATCATTAAGAATCTATGAACATAAGTGGAAGGCATAAAGTTATTTATAGTGTTATTCTTTAAAGATCTTTATACTTAAAATTTTCAACAACATGCACTTATAATTAAGCAAGATTTTATGGTATCACTTGCCTTGTACACAATTTATATTCATTTGTTAAACAGACTTTATTAAATAAAAGCCAAGTGTAAAATTTTATGTATACAAACCCTCATGTATATGCACATATATTTATACAAATATGTTATTTATGCATTTTAAATAGCATTATGTAATATTTCTTATTTGCTATAATTTACATTTGCTATTCATTTATTAAGTTATATTGCTATTTCCTATTATAGAATATCATTTTTATATGTAACTTCATTTGCACCTAATACAAATGGTGTAAAGTCACATGTGGAACTTCACACTTGTACTGCACTGCTTATAATCTCAACCTTCTGGGAGGCTGAAACAAGATAACTTCTAATATGAGTCCCATCTGGGCAACTTAGCTAATTAGTAAGTCCTTTCTCAGAATAAAATGTAAAAAAAGGCTGGGGATGTAGTTCAGTGTGAAGGCCCTACATTCAATCACCAGTACTGAAAAATAAATACATAAATACATCAGAGACAGACGATATTTAGGTAAATAGATAGATAGATAGATAGATAGATAGATAGATAGATAGATAGAAAAACAGATAATAGATTTTTAAAACTATGCATATAAAGGATAAGAGAGTCTGTCTCCTTAAATTGGCATGAAATATATTGCATTTGTTTTCAATTAGACCACAGATTAGACTCTGCTGTAAAAGAATAAACATAAAAATCATGAAAACACAACTCACTCATGTTATATATAACCTACATCCTGAATCCTACATGCCATATTATTTAAGGAAAATACAGTGCTGAATAAGGCAAACATGCATGTGCACTTTGACACATAACTTGTTAAGCAGCCCTTGAATATTAGATAGTAAACTCTTAATTTAAGTATCACATCTACTAGTAGACCCCCATGATTTATTGTAAGGTTTTATGATGACAGTAAATTGTGGGAATTATATTTTTCATCATTTTCCCCAAACAGGGTCTTGCTTCTTTGTCCAGGGTGGCTTTGAACTTGTAGACTCAGGAGATCCTCCTGTTTTAACCTCCTGAGTAACTGATAATAGGCCTATGCGACCCTGCCCAGCCTGAAATTATTATTTTGATGTTTACCTGAAGGTAGGTGGTTTCTCCTTCAGTGTAAACAATTGTGCCCCATATTTTGGAGATAGGTAGATATTTTAAATTGTAATATCTTGTAACTTATAGAAAGAAAAAACAATAATTTGGGCCCTTTGCTTTGACTCTTCCTTGCCAGGGTACTTATATGAGAAACTAAGGTAGAGACAAGAATGGAAGTGGTGGGACAGAATTGTTTATACTATCTAGAAATGTATGTTGGAGGCAGAGACAGAGACTGAAAAAGGGGTAGAAATTATCTGTTCTCTTGAGGCAATGAAAAAATATGACTAAATTAAAGTCATAATACTCGGCAATTATTGCAAAAAACCTGATCATTAAAATCATAATAAAAATATAGACAGCTTATTGTGGATTCATAACTTATTGGTAACTTGTAACACCCAGCTGAACTGAATGAGCATGGTGCTGGGTGTGGAAGGCCAATCCGAGCAAAGTTGCCAACAACATAAAAAGGAGAACTAGAGGGAAAGAGGTGGGGCTGTTGATTCTCCTGGTGGAGCTTGTCACACTGGCTTTACTAATAGGAACTTGTCTGTTTTAATCATCAGAGGAGCTTGGGACATCACCGTCACTGAGGATGCCTGTGGTACTTTTTAGGGGAGCTCTGGTACTTATTTTGAACATTGCTTCCTGGGTCCAGTGCAGATCCCTCAACTTGCTACCACAGATCCTTCATTATGGTTACAGACTTTCCTAACTTCTACCACTGACCTTCGAGCCTTTCCAGTATAGATCCATGAACTGACTTCAATGAGACACTGTCATGGGTTCTTGGCCTCCAATTGGACTTTTTGGAGTCATTGTAATAGGCTCAAGGTCTTCAGTGGCACTCATGCGGGACATTACCCTTGGATCCATATCTTCAGCTTGATTCTTTGGGTCTTTAGTGTGTGAATATATACATGTGCTCTTTTTGTACCTGACTCTTTGGGTGACTACTAAAAAATAAACCTATAAATCTTGTGCTCTGTATTAAATTGCATCTCCTGCAAACTGACTACAACACAGCTTATTTAAAACTTAGTGATAATGAGCATTGTTTTAGCAAACATATGTTCAAAAGTTTCAAACTAAGCATGATACTGTTGTCATGATAGTTTAAAATTCATGGGGGAAACTTTTATAAGAGAAAATTGTATTTTTAAGTTTTGAAGATCTAAAACTTTCCTAGTAATCCAAATGATAATACTCCACAGGTGTCTTAAAATAAGAATTAGAAATGTCGTAGTACCAGTACATTTCACAACTTGTTAAATGCACTTACTTGTGATAGTTCATTAATGTCCAGGACAAAATTTTCAGGATTACTGTTACTTATTTGCAATTCTAATGTTTCATGTGTAGGATTACACAAGGGAATGGTCTGAGTGGCATGCCTAGGAAGAAAAACAAGGAGTAAATTTACTGACATTTATAAAGTTGTTCTATGATAATTCCATAAACTTGAATGATACATGTGGAATTATATCTTCCCAAAAGATAAGGTGACATATAATAATTGTACATCTTTATGAAGTACAGTGCTCTGACTGCATGACAATCAGTTTAAAAATAAAATGATTTTACTTAAAACTATTAAGAAATAAGATGCAGCCCATCTTATATATATACCAACTAGTCCAAATGACTAATACAATTACAGAATGTGCATAATGACACTTTGATTTTGAAATTCCAGCCTTCAAAATTGTGAGAAAATGCATTAATACTTTCTTTAGCACCTCATGGTGCTTGACTTGCTATCCCTAGGAAGCTAATATGACTTTTATAAACACGAATATGAAATAAGAAAATTTATATAGTTAATAAAGAACATTTAGATAAATTAAATAATCTCCAATTTTTTTTTTAATTTTGTGGAACTAGAGATTGAACTCAGGCCCTTTGGCTTGGCAGGGATGGGCTTATTCCATTGAGCCATCTCCCAGCCCTCTAATTCTTTACTGTGGAGACCAAATGTTATTGCACATTGGATATTTGAATATAATGTACTTTAATGATCAATGTTTATTCAGTATTTTATAAAGTCTAAATCTAGCCAACAAAGGTAATGTAGTCTAAAAGCAATAATGGCTATAAGTTCACAAAATGTCCATCCGCAATACTCACAAAAATCTCAATTGACAATGAGCAAATGCTAAAAAATATGTCCTCTACTTATGCTTAAAACACAAACTAAGAGGCCGGGGAGATGGTTGAGTAGAATAAGCACTTCACTGGCAAGTGCAAGGGCCTGAGTTCAATCCCCAGTCCCGAAAAAAAAAAAAAAAGCTAATCAAAGGAGCTCACAATTTTTAATCAACCACGATTATTAGAGCTTTTGATCTTGCTGTACTATTGAAAGATAGAATCACAATACAATAGTTTTAAGGATTTGCAGATGCCTTTATATATTGCTGTATGGTCTCATGTTTATATTCCAAAATAATTAGGATTAAATTATTTACATGGCAAATCTTTAATAAAAATGAGAGACTTGGCCAGGGAGATAGCTCAGTGGTCTAAGAACCTGCCTGGCAAGTACAATGACCCAGATTGGATCCGTAGTACTGCATGCTGTACCAGCCTGCAGTGTGCTGGCCACCAAAACCAGGCATGGTGGTGTAGGCCTATAATCCCAGCACTGGAGAGGCTGGGATAGGATCACTACAAGCCTGAACTGTGTAGGGAGACCCTATATCAACTAAATAAATAAATAAAAAGACTCATCACGAAGTCTATATTATTAATTTTCATAATAGTATACAATGACAGAAAAAATACCATTACCTGCTGAGTAGAACTCATTCATTAACACAAACTGATTCAAATAAACAATTTTCTTATTACACAATGTTATGCATATAGTGATTCACCTTAAAATAATATTATATATTAGTTTCATAATTTTCAAATACAAATTGAACAGATCTGTAAATAATGAATTTATTTCTCCAGAGACTTGAACAATAATTTCAAACAAATCATCACATTCAGGGCCAGGGAGATGGAATAAGTGCTTCCCTGGCAAGTGCAAGTGCCTGAGTGCAATCCCCAGTTCTGCCAAAAAATTAAAAAAATTAAAAAAAGAAAATAACTACATTTTTAATTAATCAATTTACTATCTTTTTTGGCTGTCATCTACCACATAGTATTATTATTAGTATTAACAGTATTATTATATTAGTCGTAGTAGTAGTATCAGTATTAGTATTAATATTAGTTTTCTGAGGCAGAATCTTACTATGTATTTCAAGCTGGTTTTGAACTCCTTTTGTAGCCCTTATGCCCTCAAAGTAGTAGCAACCCTCATGCCTCTCTCCACTGGGCTAGGATTACTAGTAGGGGACAACACATTTAACTCTACTTTGTATATTTAAAGGAAACACATTTTTTCATAAGACATAACACAGAAAATTATAAACAGAATGTTATCAAAGTAGTTATTTGCAATACCATAAGAAAATAAACAAATTGTTTAAATATAGTTGAGATGCAAATTTAATGCACATATTTGATGCAATGCTCTGGATTTTAACTTACTTAGTGTTTTATATTTCAACTCAGAGCCTGATGATTTTAACATTTTCTCATGCCTAGATCAGTTTCAAGAACAGCTGGTGATTTATTGAAATTGAAGTGTTGATGTCTGGCACCCTTGCATTTGTTTAAACAATCAAGTTGCAAGTACACGGCATGAATTTGGTTATGAATACATAATGTAAAAGATACACTGAAGATCATCCTTTCTTCTGTTTCTATTATTTTGGTTGACAAGTTGCTCATGTACTAGAGATGAAAATTTTAAGGGAACTAAAAGAAAGCTCATACTTCCCTAAGTTCAATTTATGGTGTCTAACAGTATATATACATCTCTGAAATTTATTTCAAGTATAACTAGCATTTAAACTTCATGCTGAAGGGGGCCAGGGAGATGACTCAGTGGAATAAGTGCTTCCCTGGCAAATGCAAGGGCCTGAGTTCAATCCCCAGTTCCTCAAAAAAATAAATAAAATAAATAAAAATAAAAAAATTAATAAATAAACTTCATGCTGAAGCAGTTTAATACATCACGTAATATGGCACTTAGTTCCATTTATATTTGTTTTGAGCAAATACATTTTCCAAATATTTGTCATTTAGAATATTGCTTTTAAAGTAATTCTGACTCTTATTTTTTTATTGATTATGCAACAAAACTCAATGCCATAAAATATGAAATCTAAACAGTTTCCATGTAGCAATAAAACAAAACTGAGAAAATTAAGAACATTTTTTTCTTTTTTTTTGTATTTGGTTGCTGCAAGGTGTCACTACTCAGTTTGGACTTGTGATAATCCTCCTGCCTTCAGCCTCCCCAGCACTGGGATTACAGACATATGCCATTATGCCCACTTGGAATCTGGCCTGCTAACCCAGGCCGAGGGGCGGGACCAGCATGGCATGTGGTGCTGGGGATCGAACCACTGTTCCTGCTCTTGCCTAAGGTTGCCTAAGTAGGCACTTTAGTCCACTGAGGTATCTCACTAGCCCCAAGAACATTTCTTTAATGGATTAAAATCCAATTTTTTAGCAGCTATGGTTGCACACTCTTGTAATCCCAGCACTGAGAAGACTAAGGGAAGAGGTTTGCCTGGAGTTACAGACTAGTCTGAACTAGATAGTGAGTTCAAGTCCTGCCTGAACCATATAGTGAGACAGTATCTCCAAAAATAAAATCAGTCAATAAATCAATCAATCAATCTAATTTTTTGACACTCTTGGATATTCAACCCTAAATAATCAAACGCAGGATTTCAAGGAAACCCTCTTCTGGGTAATACATGTTTTCATAAGTATTCTTGTTATTTCTATTTTGAGTTACATTTCATATCACTGTCAGGTATTTTGATATAAGATATTATTAATTAATTTTAAAAATACAAAAGAATTAGAAAATTTTTATTTAAATTTCTGGTGCAAAAGGTTCATGATTTTGTAAATGTGGTATTATAAATTGAACTAAATTCAGAAATTTTAAATTTTTAAATATTTATTGGCTACTCCTTTCTACTTTGAGAATTCCAATTATATGAATATGAAAAACGAAAGGAGCAGTTAATGCTTACAATTTTTGTTTTTACTCTGATTTTTTTCCTCTTGAATTTTTTATAGCTTATTAGTTGTTTTTTTTTTAACAAAACTTACACGTTTGTGTCTGGTAATCTGAAAAACTAATTTGCATATAACATCATGCAAAACAGCAACTGTTGTTGGGTTCCTATTACTTTGTTTAGTGAAATCTTGTATCATGTATAATGCTGTTTTCTTCTATCACTATTTTGTACTATTTAAAAATAATAAGAAGTACAAACAGAAAAAAGAAAAATTCACATTTGTCAAATATATTTGCAGAACGTGCTTAATGTTCTTCCAAAAAGGATCACCTTAAATTAAAATGGGTGCTACAGATATTCTTATTAATCAAAGTGGTATTTAAGATATGCATTTACTAATTTCGTGTCATCAGTATTCTTAATTATTCTGATGTGTGAAGAAACCTATGGGCTTGAATCAGTACCACCAAAGTCTCACTATATTGTAAGTTTACTCAGACCCTGAGGCTGGCAAAGATAAATATGGCACATTATCAGACCTACTAGTGGTGTATGGAATAAGGTTGACTGAAAAAACAAAGAAGAGTGTGGAAAGGATTTCACATAACAAGCTAAAACACTTTCATTTTATTTATTTATTTTATTTTATTTTTTATTTTTTTTTTTTTGTCTTTTTGAGACAGGGTCTCACTATGCAGTTCAGGCTGGCCTTCAGCTCACTTTGTAGCTCAGGCTGGTCTCATTTTATTTTGAAGACAGTAAAGGAAGCCGGAAAGCATATTCAGGTACGTATTTGACTATATTTCTAAGTACAAGTACGACATTATCAAATATACACACATGGACATATATGTATATTATACCCCACATATGTTATATAGTATATCTCATATCATATTACATAGATAGATAGATAGATAGATAGATAGATAGATAGATAGATAGATAGATAGATAGACAGACAGGAAACTAGCAAGGAAATTAATTGTAATGCATCCTGTGCTATGAATGACTACTACAAAGACAACAATATGCAATGTATTAGCTGTTATAAGTCCCCTACCAACCTGTTTTGAAGCTTTCGCATAACAATTCTTTCTAAATAAAATTAATAATAAAAATAAAAATAAAAAAGAGAATAGGAGAGAGGCACCAAAACTAATTATAATCATGGTAGTATAAAGTTAAAAGAATGAGGCCCTCAATAATTAGAAATAGAGGAGTGAAGAGCTTCCAGAGATATTCATTGTGAATGAGAATGAAAATTTGTTGAAGTCTGTGCTTGGAAGGGAAGGATGACATGTACATGGACTTATAGAGGATGTAAGTGGCCCACTGGTGAACTGTCAGTGTAACTCTGTAAGTAGCAAATCAGCGCCTTTACATACTAACATAGAAGCCAACATAAAAAGTCATACTTCTATGATTTTACTTTTTTTTTTTTTTTTTTTTTTTGTCTTTTTGAGACAGGGTCTCACTATGCAGTCCAGGCTGGCCTTAAGCTCACTTTGTAGCTCAGGCTGGTCTCAAACTCACAACAATCCTCCTGCCTCAGCCTCCCAAGTGCTTGGATTACAGGCATGCGCCACCAGGCCCAGCTTATGATTTTACTTTTAAATAATTGAACAAATACAGCCAGAAATCTAATTTACATTTTTCTAGCATGGGAATGGGGAAAGGTGTAACAAATGTTTAATAGATAGTGATTATAATTGTTCTTTCAGTGATTATAATTGTTTTAGAAGTTGATAGAGATGATGGCTGCACAGCAGTGCAAAGATCATGAATGCCTCTGAAGAGACTTTTGAAAATAGCTAATTTTATGTTATCTGTAGATTTGCTCACAAAATAAAAACAAAGACAATGAATATGGAAAGTAGCATTAGAGTTTACCCTATTTGATATACATAGGGAATGATTGTGACACTCCCATTTCATGTGTGAGTGTATGTGTATGTGTGTGTGTGTGTGTGTGTGTTTCTTACTGTAAGACAGTCAAAAGAATTTTAAAGCCATAGTTTGGATGGCTGTTTGCAAGGTGAGCATATTAAATAAGATAAAATACACAGCAGGGAGCTTTGCTGAGTGATAATGAGTCTGTAGCACATTTAATTAAATATCTAACACACAGAGACAAGGATGAGTCTGAAGTTCAAGAAGGATTACAGCTGGAGCTGCAGAGGCTCTATGGCAAATAACATGTATTTAGTCCAAATTACACACAAAACATTCATAATTATAACTTCAATAGATTCTGCTTTCTATTTTCTCTACAAATAATACAATTGTATTTCAAAATAAAATTATAATTGATGTTCTGTCAAAGCAAGTTGTAATTATGAAGTAAAGAGCACTACACTTCAGAACATTTTCTAATAAACATATGAAAAACAGTTAGATTTGTACAGATTAAAATCAATTTTATTGCAGAGCGTTAATATAACCTCATGACATTTGAAATGGGACTGATGGAGGAAGTAAGAATGCCTGTGAATGTCAGTGAATTACACAGAATGATATGAAGAGCTTGGTTCATTGTTCATCCAGTAAAAAGATTTTATATTTAATTTAATGGTTTATTTTATGTCAGTTTTCCAATATATTAAACATAAGAATCGTAGATCATAGATGCATGTATTGAGGATTGTTGATACATTATGTGGGAACAAAATTTAAGCTCTAAAGACCTTAGAATTTATTACTTTCACAGTGAATTCCATATTTCTCCATAGTCATGACAAACTGTTTCATCAAAATTGCTTCAAACTTGTAATATAAAGTAGGGTGAGGAAACTTAAAATATAAATGATAAAAAGCAAAAAATGGCAATGTGAATGGGAAGTAAGAAGTAGCATCTTTAAAACTAATTTCAGACCAACAGAGACTGGCCTGAGACAGCGAAGTCAAATCCAGCAGCCTCCTCCATCGTGCCCACGCCCACCCATCCCCAGAGACCTGCCTGAGAAAGCTGGGCCAACTCAGCCATCTTACTCGATCCTGCCCACTACCACCCAGCCCGAGAGATGGGACTGGGACAGCGGCTGACTCCAGCGGCCTCCTGGATCCCACCCCAAGCTCTCCCAGTGAGTGCAAATTTGCACGACTCACCAGGCTTCCCAGATCAGTGAGAGTGTGGTGAGTCTGAGGGAGAGCCATTGGCTTCTTCCCACACGCACTACACGGATCCCTGCCCCCAAGCCCTCCAAGCCAGTGACCTGACTGAAACCTCAGGACCCACTCAACAGCACCTCCCCAGATCCCCTGCCCTAAAGCCCGCTGAGCGAGTGGGAATTT